>KZ538492.1:38707-66886 GCA_000934665.2 Catajapyx aquilonaris | reverse complement strand
TTGACAATAGGTGTGGGCATGATGTATGCCAAGTTTGGTGTTCTCCTCATTAAGTGCAGTTTTCTTATGAAAAATGTTGCTTGCCTAGGCGACTATAAGCCATCATCACCATCACGACATTTCCCTATAAGGGGTAGTCAGCGATGACGGGAGCCACAAGCTAACCCAAAATATGAACTAAATTAAAACTTGTAAAAATAAACCTATGACTACCCGTCCCGCCCCCCACCCCTGCCCATCTCAGACGACAAACTCTCAATATGAAATTAAATATTAAACTATGCAACGTGGTACTTTGAGAAATCAAGTGTCCCCCACCCCACTGGAGGAGGAATCAGCAACTGACCTGGTTAGATTAAGGCCAGAGGTGCACCTTGCTCGCACCCCCAGGGAAGCCACCTCGCACCCCCTGGAGGTGCGGGCACCCCAGGCTAAGAACCCTGACCTGAAGGATCCTACTTCATTCAGTTAATATCACGTTGGTGAAATCTGCATTCTTCTACGACAAATGACCAGAAAGAACACTGAATTAATTTCACAGGTATGACCTTCAAAGCCCTTTTTCTCAAAACTGGTCTCGCGTGGGTTGACGCATTATTGCATAACACCGTCCAATTATCAAAATAATACAGTAGGTACCCGTTTTACGCCGCTCCATTTTACGCCGTTTCGCATTAACCCCGGTTTTAAAATTACATTCGAAAATTTTGTATCGGAATTTAAAAAAATAATCATGATGATAAGACAATCTGAACACGAAGGCATCACTCCAACACTTCTGAGACCAAACACACGAACGTATACCTGCTCTTCTTTCCTCTGTGTTTCCTGGTGCCTTGTGGTAGGTTCTATCGATATGCACTGTACAGTACTGTATTGTTCGGTATTGATCTCGGCACTCCCCGAAGTACTCCAACCGTTCATTGTTACAATACCCTACGTGTCAAGGGGGGTAATCACTCGACTGAAAAGTGTACACTGGAGTACCAAATTAAAGGCGGTAATAAAGAGTGAGGTGCCTGAGGAGTACCAGGGAGTACCACTCCCAGGTGTACACCGGAGTACCGAAGTGATTACCCCCTTGCTATTACGTGTACTGCAATTATTATTCTTGCCAACCAGCCCGTTGTTCTATTGTTTCCATTGTTGAATAATTATGCAATGTTGATTATTGTAGAGCATGAGTGAGAGAGGCAGATCCATCCTTTGGGCTTGTTGACAGCCAGGGTTGCTAGGCAATTGCTTAATCTGCTGAAAACCCCCCCTTAGACTCAAAAAAGTTCGGGTTTGGGACTTTTCTCGGGGTCAGTGATATGTAAGACATGGCTCTGAGAAATTTGAGCGCTCTCCGTGCCCGGGAAGTGGCTTAATTAGGCGTGACATACATTAATACGTACAAATATTGAGCTTTATATATATATGGGGATGATTATTGACACATGTCATACTGGTAACAATAAGGAAACAAAGTCTGCATAATACATTCTGGGAATGGCGGGTATGTGGCCGTGTAATTAAGCATCTGTTGCAATGAGTAACTTGATAACCGCAGCCAGGATCATGTCGTCCAAGAAGTCCAAGGAGGAAAGTGTAGGAGAGACTCAGTCAGGATTAAACTGTCAGATAGTGCGACCATTCCCATGTCGTGGTTGTGCCCAGGCTTTTAACGAGATCAGGTTGGACGAGAGCACGGATCTTTTTCTTTGGTGGATAGTATGCTAATTTAATTTTTGGTAGGATCCATTATAAGCGAGGAAGCTATGCGAAAGGTCCCGGGTTCTAATCCCCGCCCGGGAACAAACCTTTCGCTTGCGTCAATGGGTCGTGACCCGCGCCTGAGGAGGCGTCTTGGCAACCTGGCCTCCTGGGGGACTGCACCTGGCCCACCGCTGGACAATGCACCTGCACCTGTGTCCCCTCCCCAAAAATCCCCGACCCTTACCCCATTTCCTAGTAATCCTTGCTCCGGAGTTTGAAGAAAAGTAGAAAACTGAAAACCAAATGATGGTAGGCCACCCCCCGAAAGGCCCATAGAGGGCCATCAAGGGGTACGGAAAATAAAATAAATGAATAATAAAAAAAAATAAGCGAGGAAGCACAGTCCGTTTAGATTGTGCTGTCATCAAATATTTCAAAAAATTCCAATACAAAATTTTCAAATCTATAATATTAAAATGCCTGCGGACTTTGACCGAGCCCTCTGATTGGTCCGCCACCGCGTATTGTTGCCGCCACCTCCCCAAAAGGGAATCATTTTTGAAGGGATGCCCCAAAAAGGAATCTCCAAAAAGGGGAAAATTCAAGGTCGTGCAAAACTCTTCCTTGGTGGTACAAAACTCGGCACATTCTGTCGAGTCAGATTCACAAATAGTTGGGAGTGCCGTCTAAAATCCCAAAATGAAGTGAAGTTAAGGTGGTCCAAAACTATATCTTGGTGGTACATAACTCGTCACATTCTGTAGTCAGATTCTAGCGTTTACTCACCAAAAAGTTGAACATGGAGTGGTATCAAGTACAACTTTTTTCCAAAATCACAATTTGAATGGCCCGCGCTCCCGCGCCAGATTTTCAGTGGATTTTTTCCGCATAAGGAGAGGGGTGCAAAACTCGATGTACTTGATGTACAAAGGTTGCAAAGTGAGGAGAATTTGATAGGGCAAAGAAACTGTTACTTTGAGTGACTTGCACTCCAGCGTAAACTTGGAGTGCAAATTTTTTTTTCCTTAATAACTCACGAACTATAGGGGTGCAAAACTCTTTCTCGGTGGTACAAAATGTTTCAAAATTGGTGCAAAATTCCTGCACTTGTTTTATTGTTCTAGCTCAACCTTGCACTCCAAATTAACAGACCTGGCAGAGGGTGCTGTCGGGTTGCGCATTATCATGGGCATGGGAGTGCCTGAAAGAGGTGCCAAGTTATGCTTAAGTGAATCAGGGGGCCTGCAGATCCTGGAGCCAGCGATGGGAGCGAGGTGAGGACACCTCGAGGCTGAGGCAGAAACGCCCTGAGGTGTAAAGACCTGTGACAGCTTAGCATTCCCTGTTTGCAACTACAGCAATGTACAACTTTCAAAAATTTCTGTGTAATAAGCAAAACTGGAGTACTACCCTTACCTTTCCACCTGAAAAGCATACCACAGTGCAACAGCAGTGCAATCAGAAATTTGGTACTCCCATTGCAAGAGCAACAATGACTTTCACTTTCTCAAAAAATGACTAGGGACATCACTACCCAAGTTCCATGTTCACGGTTAGAGCAACCTTCCTTTGTCCAAGAAAGAATGTTTGGAAATAAATCAAGGGAAATTTCTCTTTTTGTTTCACTCCTTTAACTTTTGTCACATACATAATTACTCACGAAGCTGGTACACAGTGTAAAGCTGAACACCATTGTTACAAGATTTAAACCATTCCTGCACAACAGTCATTTTCTGAGGCATTAATTGGCATCCAAAATAGTCAATTTTTGTCTTTTTGAGCAAAACTGAACACTTCTATGTGGCTGACAAGGACACAAACACATGCAATATCATGAAAGCGCAACAGGCATACAAACCTGACTTACTATCCAAATGTCTCCCTTCTGTGCTGATGACTGGACGACTGAGCAGCCTTAAAAGGTGACTCCGGCAGGTAAAGGACATGAAGAAGGCACAGCAAGGTTGCCAAGTTGGCCACGGTGACAAGCAGGAGAAGGGCGTTTACACTCCAATTTCTACCCTTCCGCCGCTTACCTCGTTCCCTTCTCTTCCTTCCCTTGCACTGCACGTCTTCCCTATCTGAATCAACACTGTCCGCGCCTGAATCTTGGCACTCATTCCATTCCTTGGAAGGCAACATGTGACAACAGCAGTGGCAGTGGCAATGGCAGTGCTTCTTGCTGTGATGCTGAAGGCCGCCCCTCCCCTCCCTCCAGCTCCAAATCCCTCCCGGGCAGCTGCCTAATGATGTGGAAGAGCTGAGGGAATGAAAGCCACTGGAAGATGCTGGAGAGGACGATGGATGGAACCCTAGGAGAGCCTGGCTGGGCAGAGAATACTTTTCACTCCAGACAGAGGCTGCAGCACCCAGCTTCATGGTTGTCGACACAGTCCCACTGAAAATATGGAGTCTTGGAGGGCAAACACTGCTTCCCCAACCTCCAGGCGATGACTGTGCGGGTGATGGACACGGCTGAGGCCTAAGCAACATTGGCTGTTAAATGCACTCTGAGACTGAATGTCAATAATTGGAAAGCAATGGTTAAAATTACTGACCTGGAGTGCCAGAAAGAGGCTTGGCTCCCAACAGACGAGTGGTCGGCTGAGGGAGTGGACCTGGAAGAAGCACACTCCTCGTCAAAGTCTTTCAAGCTCAGCCTATCCAGCTCATCTTCCAGGCATGGACGATGTGTCCCACTCTTCTCGGGACACTGTGCTTGTGTGTTGATTCGGCCAATCCTGCATTTACTCAGCAGACTGGCAGGACCACCTGAGTAATCACTGTCAAGCTGCTCTAGCTCATCATTGCTAGTAGCTGGTAGCTGCTGCAACTCATCAAGAGAAGGGAAGAACGATGGGTTGGCTGCCTTGACCTGCCCACTCTGAGTGAATAGTGGAGGCAGGGATGTGGTCCACGAGGACTTCTTCTGATGCAAGGTCTGTGCTTGTGGTGACATGTGTGGGCTCCTCTGGGGTGGATGACCATGCAAGAGCTTGGAAAGCAGCCAGCAGGCCAGAGCAGTGCCAATGACCACTGATATTGTTGCCCCTACAGCTGGCATCAAGTATTCATCATCCTGCGAACAAAATAAAACTCTCTTAGTAACAGTGTTCAAATTCTTCTCACCGCAACAGAATTTGTCATTATGTAACAACTGTGAAACACATGGAAACTTGACCTCTGAAAGCATGTGAATCTTTTGAAGTTTCCGTAGCCTAATGTCACTCCAGAATAATTGGTCATCCCTTTCCACCTGAATTTTTCTGGTTTGCTGCACTGGTCCCAACCTGGCTTTGTCATACATTTGGATCCACAGCTCGTCCATGTATATTCTGGGTCATGGGTTGGCCTCCTCACTGGCCTCTTTAATCACCCCCAGGAATTCAATTCGATGAGCTGCAACCAGGCCCTCATTGTAATTTTGTACCGAAACCCAACTTCTTCATAATGTTCCTTAGGAACGGTGGAGAGCCTTCCCATCTGCTCCCTGCCTCTTCAGCCTCCCTCCCTCCTGCCTCCCACCTGCCTCTTCAGCTTGTCCCCCCGGGGCAGATCTTGGTGACATATTTTTTTGTGGAGTGAGGAGGTTCCTGGCCTGCCCTCACCAGGTTCCAAAAGTTAATTGGCCCCCGGGCGGACTGCCCCGGAGTGATTTTGTGAGTATGAGCTTGGCGGAGCTTCTCATTATACCCGTCTCTTATTTATTATCCGCGTGACCGCGTCGGATGGTTTGGCCCTGGGGCAGATCTTGCTGGTTATATTTTTTTTGGAGTAACTAGAGGCCGGACCTTCCCTTACCAGGTGCCTGAAGTGAATCGGCCATGAGGCGAAGTGCCCCACGACCCGGAGTGATTTTGTTTTATGTAGTGGTGACCGCGCTTTTTTTATATATGTCTAGGCTCCGATTGTCCGTGTCTGGCGGTTTGGCCCCGGGGCAGATCTTGCTGAGGATGAACCCTTTTGACTATGTTTGTGTAAGTTTGTAGCTTGCTCATTTAAAAAAAATCTGTCATTTATTCTAATAAATGATTGCAATACGAATGTACCGTATACCGGTACCGGTATACCGTAGGCCTATACGTGCATATTTTTGCAACAGTTCTGTTATGCTGGGAGTCTAAAATGTGACACTAATTTATGAAATTAATGCTGGGAGTCTAAAATGTGACACTAATTTATGAAATTAGTGGAACCATTTAAAAACTTCTCAGCAAGATCTGCCCGGGGCGAAACCACCAGACGCGGACAATTAATCGGAGCCTATAGATAATAACTTGATAATAAATAATGAGAAAAGCACGGTCACCAAATCACTCCGAGTCCGGGGGCACTTCGCCTCGGGGCCGATTCACTTCAGGCACGTGGTAAGGGAAGGTCCGGTCTCTGGTTACTCCAAAAAAATAACCAGCAAGATCTGCCCCGGGGCCAAACCATCCGACGCGGTCGCGCGGACAATAAGTAAAAGAGACGGGATATATAATGAGAAGCTCCGCCAAGCTCGTACTCACAAAATCACTCCGAGGGCAGTCCGCCCAGGGGCCTGGTGAGGGCAGGCCAGGAACCTCCTCACTCCACAAAAAAATATGTCAACAAGATCTGCCCCGGGGCCAGACCCCCAGACGCGAGCAAGCAGAGGCCATTTAACATGGGCAGGGATTGGGAAGTCCCGCCTCTGCACTCATTTCGCCGCCATCTTGATGGGCAAGCCAAAATTGGCTGCGCGAGGCGCGCATCTGGAAATTGGTCAATTGGGGCCAAAGGCCAGCATATTGCAAATTTTTGCTTGAAATCAACTTCTTTCCCTTGGATCTCGGCAGCGAAGTACAATTTTTATAATGACATAGCTTTGTCGTCAGGACAGTTCTTCAAAATCTAGACAGACCTTTGCAAATTATTTCTGGAAACTATGCAAGGATTTCCTGAGTAAACTAGTAATTTGCCTTTGAAATGATCATTGCAGGCTAGGGGTATGTTTGGAACCAGTGAATTACCTTCCTCTAATATTTTGGCAGTACCAATCCCCCTATTTCAACCGCCTTACCATCATCAGTGCCTCCCACCACAGGCCGCCACCGCCACCAGTCCCATTGCCGCTGAGGTCCAACGTGGAGGCAGGGGCAAATCCCTGGCGGTGCGTCATCATGCCAGTCCCTGTGGAGTGGCTGCCTGCAAAGTGCAAGGGATTGCTGCAATTATTAATTATATGAAATAGGGCTTGGTTATTATGCTCGTGGGGGGGGTTTTGAGCTGACCCAGGTCCTCGTGCCCACCGGTGTGGTTCAGGGCCAGTGTGCTGGTGCTGCAGCCTTGCCGGCCCTGGCCCGCCTCCGCTGCAGCAGCGTGCCTCAGAAGCAGGGAAGGGAGGGAGAGGCAGAAGGCCCTGAGGAGGAGGAGGAGGCAGCGTGCCCCTCCCGCCCAACTGGCGGCCGCCATCTTTGATCTGAATCGGCGGGCAGAAAAAAGCGCAGCTAATCACCAAAAGATCACTGCTTGGTATAATCACTGCTCTCCAGAATCGCGTTTACATTCGCCAGCAGTGTAACGGTTTGGCGGTTTGCCATTATTTTTGGCCCAGTTCTGAAACTGAAGTGAAATTCTCCCGTATTTAACCGTCCAGTCTTTGAATGTCAAGATATGAGACGTATGAACAAACCTTGGTCTATGCTCTGATGCTCTTGAATCCTTTTGAACGTTCCTGCGGGTGAGACGCGAATAAAATTTGCAAATTGTTCACAATAATAATTATATTGTTACAGCATATCAAATCAGGGAGAGGTATTGTACCATACTATACAATTATTACAATGCGTGAAAACATTTTTGTTCGTTCACTACTTTCCTGTGTGCACAATTAATATTTCCTGGAGGTGGGCAAGGTGAATGGAGGGGGGAAAAAGTAGTCTCTGAACACAAGTTAGTACAAGTCTATCCGAGTTGGATGTTTGGCATATGACAGTGACGCGTTGCAGCTTTTACAACCTTGACAAAAATGACAAAATATTTTTAAATGAGAAGCGGTCTTTGATCACTAGCCCACCTCCGCACACTGGTAAACACTCATCAACACCGGTATATTTTTAAAAATGTGTTTTTTTAGGACTGGAGTTGCTTTGACTAGACATGATTACGGTGACACACTTCCTGCTAAAGGAGGCTGACAGCTTGCGAGTTGTGGTGTGGATTGTTTGGGGTGTGGTGAGGGTTGTTGTGCAGCAGCAACTCCTTGCTGTAGTCTGGCGAGGATGGCCGATGCGGCCTAATGAACACCGGGTTGGAGGGGGAGGTGGGAGGTAGGAGGGGGTCCCTCACCGAGGTCCCAGCACGGCTGGAGTGGCCACCGTTTTCCAGGAGAGGAACTGAGGTTGCGTCGTCCGATCGCGGCAAGTTTGTGGAAGCGGAGCTGGTGGCAGCAACATTCCCACTCCCACCCACGTCCCCAACTGACACTGAACACTTGCGAGTCTTCTCACTCAGGTTCAACTCAAGCTGATCTGTACCCTCAATTTGCACTGAAGATAACGGCACGTCCAAGCAGGGACAGACCAACCTGGGACTGTTTGCCAGGTACTCAACCAGTTCTGATGAATGTGGTCTCTTCTGCGCATTCACGCTCCAACATGACCTCAGCATCCCTTCCAGCTGTGGCTTCACCCCCTGCGGCACACACAGGGAGTTTCCTGCCTTCACATGTTCCAGCACTTGATTGTTGCTTAGCCCCTGGAATGGGAAGCTACCAAATGTGACTATTTCGTACAGAAGAACCCCAAAGGACCAGACATCCGACATGGGAGAGAATATCCCAAGGCCTAACGACTCGGGTGCCATCCATCGCACCGGAAGCATCCCCTTCCTGTTGAACTTGTAGTAATCATTCTCATACATCGGCCTTGTCATGCCAAAGTCCCCAAGTTTGACTGCACGGCTTGCATGCACAAGGCAGTTTCTGCAGGCAACATCACGATGCACATATTTCAACTCAGCCAGGTAGCTGAGGGCACGAGCAACATCAAGTGCCATTCCAGTAAGTCTCTTGGCAGATACCTCATCTGACTCTTCCTCACCATCTGCCTGGTTGACCAAATGTCGACGGGCCAGCAAGTATGTCTTTAGATCACCATACAGCATGAATTCCATGATAGTGTACACAGGCTCACTCTTGGTGCACACGCCCAGCAGGCGCACTACATTCTGGTGATCAAACCGTTTCATTATCTCCGCCTCACTGAGGAAATCCAGCTTCTCCTCAGTAGATGACCCAACTTTGAGAGTCTTGACTGCCACTGCCACCCATCCTTGACCTTCCTGAAGAGAAGCCTCACCACCATACACAGTGCCAAAAGCACCTTCTCCAAGCTTGCGGTTGATGACAACCCTCTCACGAGGAATCTCCCATTTGTCCAAGGAGCCAGGGCTTGTGGTTGACTCCAAGTCAATGCCGAGAGAGCGGAAGTAGTCACGAGTAGCCTGTACCTTGCGGTCATACCTGCGATGAAGAGATATTGGGTCAATCATTGAACAAGAGTTCTGCCTAAACGTACTTCAGTCAACCAATTTGCACCATCAGCTTTTTAAAACAATTTTAACCTGGCCAATGCAAACAAAAAGCAGGATATTCAACTGGTTCGCAAATGCTGTACAACAAATTTTAACTCAACTAAAAAAATTAATTTCAAATGTGAATGAAGGCAACTTACTTTCTCTTAACCACCACGAAGCAGATGAAGAGAATGATGGCCAATGCTCCAAAGCCCACTATGTTGACTACCACAATGGCCACCTCACAGTCGACGTTGAGGAAGTTAGCCAAGCCCTCTAAAACGCATCTGGAAGGTGGCTCTCGCCCATCGTCCGGTTTCTGCCCATCCGGAGTCAGCCAAACCAAGGCTGACAAGTTCAACTGCAATCTGAAAACCAAGGCACATTACATCTAGTTGCAAAAGGTGCACTTCACAAACTACTGTTACAACATGTACTCACTCTCCTCCTTCGATGGCAGCCTCCCTTCCATCCTCAGTCAGCCTTGGCCTGAAGATGCCAACTTTATTGGTCCTGTTGTTGACCCACTGCAGCACATTGATGGTTGACAACCTGGACGGCCCACCAAAGAACCTGATGTGTCCCGAAGCTCCCATGAAGTCAGTCTCATTGATGATTCTGACCAGTTGTGCTGTGGCATTTTCAGAGTGAAGGTTGGCTGCGAAGGACCTGTTGAGCTCCAGGAGGTTGTCCAGGGCTTTCGCATAGGTCCACACAGCATCATACGCATATCCAGCATAGTCGGATGGGTCCACCCCATTGTTTCTGCCAACAGAAGAGGAGCAGCATTAAACATGTGGATTATTAGTTTGGTAGTATTGGTGCATACCTGCATTCTGTTTGGTATTTCTCTTTCCAGTCACGCACTGTCATGTTTGGCTCTTGAATCATCTGGTTGTCATCCCCGTAGCTGGCTTGGGTCAGTGATAGGTGGCCATTAATGGCTTGCACCATCTGGGAAGTGTTGCATGGGACACCCTCGAGTCTTGGTGGTCCGTTGTACCTGTCAGTGTCGTACCATTCTGGATCAGACCATGATGGCAGAAACCAGACGTATCCTTCACGCATCGTCATGTGCTGTAGGTATGCTTGGCACATCACAGCACGTGCTGCACGGTCAAACAAGTCAGCTATTATGACCCGTGCTCGTTTTGATCGAAGGTCCTCAAGGTACTGTGACATGTTAATTGCAGCGGAAGATGCAGAGAGTCTCTCACGTGGGAACTTGCGATTGGCAACAAATGCAACCCCATTTGCTTGCAGTAAGTCTTGCAGATGCGACAAGTACTCAGCATACTTCTGCCCATCCTCAGTCAATGAAGCAACACGTTCCCATCCTAATTTATGGAGCAGCTGCATGTACACATGACGGTATTGCTTGTTCTCACCAATTGTTCGGAAGAAATACGGGTATTTGTCGCGATCTGAAAACGTTGACCCTTCTGCTCCATAACTAATGACCACTGTTGAGTATATACGTGATACACCAGCCAAGGGTTCCAGTGTGTCAGAGCATGCTGGTCCCAGGATGCCGGCCATCGTGTTGAAATTGGATCGGCGAATGTAATCAATGAAGCTGTGCATCACTTTGTCAGCACTGCATTGTCCATCCTGCACCCACAAACGTAAGTGATAGTCACGCAGCACGGTGTCATTGGCATTCACTGCATTGGCAGCCATTCGAGCCGCAAGGGCGATTCCCTTTCCACGTGCCATCAGTGATCCGCTCATGGGAAAGATGCCTCCAATGTACATCTCCTCTCGTGTGGAGAGTTCAGGCACCCAGTTACGCCAGATTAATCGATGCTCTGGATCTTGCATCCACCTGCAGGCAGCTGACCACACCCGAACTCGATCTGGCAGCTCTGGATCT
Source organism: Catajapyx aquilonaris (assembly GCA_000934665.2). NCBI lineage: Eukaryota > Metazoa > Arthropoda > Diplura > Dicellurata > Japygidae > Catajapyx > Catajapyx aquilonaris. The sequence goes on along the minus strand of KZ538492.1, from coordinate 55,776 downwards.
TCTTCAGCATACATGCTCAGCAGTCTTGCATACTCCATCGGGGAGAAGGAAACACGGTGCACTGCTTCATATGCAGGCCGAGCAGCTTGCTTCAACCTTGCCCATGATGCCTTCTCAAGACGCCGCAGCTCATACCTGCACTGCCACTCTTCGCCTATTTCTCCTCCTAGCGATGAGATTGGTCCCCCTCTACCCTCTCCGTACTCTTCCTCCCCACCCTGCCAGTCACTCCGGAAATAGCTCCCACACGGAAGCTGCTCAACCATTCTCATAGGTTCTGGGATTACTGGAAAGGGGTGCGGCTCCATGTAGGGACTGGCACCAGGGAAAGGGCCAACGGTGGGGAAAGGTTCAGTGGTCGGGTAGGGGTTAGCACCTGGGACCAACTCGCTTGGGGTCCATCCCAGGAACATGAAGACAACGTCACCTCCACCTCCTCCCAACAACCAGCGCTTGACCACGCTCTCCAGGTGAGGACCCACCCAGACCACTTGCACCAACAGGCCTTGATCTTCTATCTGTCTCCAAAGGTACCTGGTTGATTCTGAAACAAAGCAACCAATGCATTGAGAAAGATGACCAGGAAGTAAAGGAAAAATTATATCACAGGAAATGCACAATGCATGCCCTTATAGCTACACAAACACTTGAAGGACAATAGTGTATGTGACTTGTAATAAATCAACATAGCAATTTTCAGAAATGGGCCATGTTAACAACTCCATGAGACATGCCAGCAAAAATTTTCAACATGTGCTTGCATGTAATCCAGTTTTACTTTTATTTAGCTTCATGGCAGGTATAATGAAGTCGTTTAATCTAACGAGCCGAAACTCGGCAGAGCATTGTTATGCTCCCTCCCGTGGGCAAGGCAGTCCTGCCAATCTTATCTCATAAACACCCAAGGCTAGCCTGAGTAAAGTGTAGCAAGCTGGCAGCAATTTCTCATCCTTGGTAAACGAGGCACATCAGGCAATCCAATAATGCATATTTCATGCTCTTCTAAATGGAAACTATATAAAACGATATTATCATACTGAAAACAGCATGAAGTAACCTGCAATCACAAGTGGGGAAGTCCCGAATCATTGGGCAATTTTCCTTGGCAACAAGCCAATAGCCACTCGATCTTGATTTGCAAGCGGATATGGATAATGTTCCAACATTTCTTATTCAGCAATAGTTCCATATTGATTTTAAAATTATTCCAGGCTTTGATTTCTGTTATCAATATTTGCTTTTAATAATCCCAAACATACTGAAGGCAAGCTTAGACCTTGAAACTGTATTATCTAGCTGCTAGGATTGCAATGCTGTATAGCTGGAGGCGAGGGAAAAAAACTACAGTTCTCTTTGTCAGCTTTAGCTACAAGAAAATCGTAATAAAACCTCAATGGTCCTGAATTATTATAGGTCAGTTCAAAGCCCACAGTTAGAACCTGTACCTTAGCTTCTCTAAAATTGGCACTCCCCAAAACTTTCTGTTCACATCTCAGTGACCTACCAGGGTAATCAGCCAAAAGAAGAGCACAAGGTCCTCCTTCAGGTGCCATTGGCTCCTCCGGAATTACCCTGCAGCTCGGTGGAGTAAATGTCCCGTTGAAGCAGAAAGACTCTTGGCAGAAATACCCTCCTGAGGAGTGGTTGAGTGCAAGCCTGGTAAGGTCCGCCCAGAAAGCACCATGGATTGCCGGAGAGGGCCTCAGGAGGGATGACACTGCTGGATTCTGCAAGTCCCTCCAGTTGTGGAGTTGAGGCGGGGCCAGTCTCTCCGGCAGAAACCATCCCAGCCTGCCTGCAGGTCCCAGCAAGCCACACAGCTCTATGTGGTTAGCAGTTGGTTGGTGACGGGTGTCGAGGCCTGGAGGCAGCCACACCTCCAGGTTAACCATTGCGTCTGGAATGCTGCTACCAGGAAAGGAGAAAAGTCAGCTTGGGATTTCTTCATGTTCCAAATATTCATGGGCCAAGAATGTGCTGTCAATGTCAATGATACGAGATGCATCTTTCAATTTACAGCCTAGAAATGGGCATTGTAGCAGCCATAAAAAATTCTCCAATCTAAATACCTCCCATAAAAAGGAACTACAATACTCTCTGCCTGTAAATAGCAGGTAGTGCGTATTACAGAGAGACCTTAAACAGCCTCACCAGCAACTGATATATTCAATCATCACATGTCAGACGACACCCATTATCACTCAGTATTGAATGCAGCTAACCTATTAGCAGAATGTAGTCCAGAGAGCCTGTGGAAAATGGCAGTGGCGTTGAAGTCTGGGTCTGGACGCTGAACGATTGCTACGTCTGTGTACCCAAGCCTCTCTCGAAGAAAGATGGCCAGAACTTCGGTGGATAAGCGATGGCTCAGTCGGTCGGAGGTCTCTAAGTTCAAATGAAGGGCGCTGTCCAGGTACACATATCGTTGTGGTCTAACTTCTGCATTGAGCAATAGAAAAAAGTCATAAAACCCTAATGCTGTAGGATAAGGAGGCTCACTCACCATCAATGTCTGCGAGACACCTGTTGTAATTCTGCAAAGATGAGGTTGCAGATGCTTTCAGAGGAGCCACCACCACCAGGAACACCACAAGCAGAACTAGTGGCAGTGACTGTAGTGGACGACGCAGCAGTGACGATGATAGAGGAGGCAGTGGCAGTGGGTGCTGGTTCAAGGCACCATCTTCGATGATCACATGTTGGGACTCACCACCTCTCTTCAACATATTTGCTTGACCTGTTGCAGCAGGAGCTTCATCTGTTTTCCTGCCTCACAAACTCTTTTCTCCGGGCATGTCCTCTGACATTTCCTGTACGCAAGAATGTTACTGTTCAGTTATATCAGGAGACGCATTTGATCATTTCCCTCAAACAGGATCTTTTAGTGACTTGCACCTTGGTTCACTAGACAAATTACACACCTGACTGCCTGTTGCACTCCCAGTCATCCAGCTGAATGCACTTTGGCTAGACAGAGTCAGGCTCATGTCCTCAGCCATTATGGTTGGACGCTTCCTCTGAGAGTTCCTCCCTCGGGTGGTCTCTTATTTCATCCTGGGTCTCACTGGCAGGATTCCTATTACTGCACCCTGAATATTTAAAATACTCGCCTCTTCTTATCGTCATCAGGAATCTCTAGTTTCATTCACCTCCAGAGGTCACCCAGTGCACTTGTCCTTTGACCTGGCACCATCAGCATCACTAGCAGGTTCCAGCTGAAAAGAGGATCACCTTATTACTGATGGGAAATGAAATCCAAAAATCACACTCAGGCTCCAATAATAATTATACTAACTTGTGAAAATGAGTTCAATGACTTATTTATTACCCAAGGATTGTTCACCGTAAGAGATGTAACCGTTGTTAACATATGTAACAGTAGGCCGGTTGTAGAACTTGACTCTGCACTTACAATACTGTACTGGTATGATATATCGAGAATCCGTTTCCAGGCAAGATAATTCCCCCTCATTTCAGTAAATGCTGATATCACTTTGCATAATTTCAGCCACCCGTCCCTATTATACTGTATAGTTACTCTTCCTAACCTTGCACAATTTCCAGATAATCCCTACCTGCATCCTGTACTAACCTCATGATTTGAGTAGCCTACTTATGATGACTCACGACTAATGACCTGATGATGCATGTGCATCATGTCACCTTCTTGCCCATTATGCAAAAATAATTATCTTCCTTATCATCTTCCAGTATGCAATTTTGAAATACAATTCTCTGTGTGTTCGCCCAAGTTTTCTCAGGATTCGCACGTTACATCCACATGCTGGGAAAGTCGATGCACCAATCAAACTGATACAGTCCTAAGTCTTCAGATAAGTAAGGCGTCCCCCCCTCCCCCACATATGACAGACCACTAGTTTTTCCTTCAGTTATCAAGCCATAAAACGAAACATTCCGCAATTATTCTTGTAGGACAAGATAGCAAATATATTACAAAATCATCCCATGAATTGAACATGTTTACTCACATCCTGCTGATTACAAGCTCTTATATATAATATTTTAACTAGGTTAAATTTCTTTCAGCTATTTTTTCCTCACAAGAATCCATTCATTGATGGCGGCCTAGGCTCATCTTCGCCTGGACTCCCTTCTTACAAGCTGTTATTTTGAGTTTCGACCCAAACAACTTTAGGAGTCGGCACCAGGCGCCAAGCTTTACCGCCCCCTTCTTTTCAGCCCCCCCTTCCACCCCCCTACAATCCGCGACATGCCTATTTGGGTTGTCGGGAAAAGACCTCGCAAAAAAAAAAAAGAGAGAGAGCCAAGAATTGTGTAGCAACAATGCAAAAGTGGTCAGATTACAATATTCAAGCCCTCCTCAAGTCCCTGATATTTTTTTGCCCCCTTTTGCTGATGGGGTCGATTTTATGTGTGTGTGGATCTAGAAAGAGTGTGACCTTTGGCAGGACGACCTTCCTTCCGATCAACACGCAATCTCTAGAGCCAAACGAGGGACGTCACCGCACACACTAACATTTCCACGACAGGCCTGGAAACAACTTCGATTACACCAGACTATCCGTACCCAAACGTACTTGTGTATTCATGCCTTCAACGCAGTCCATGCAGGTCACGAGCCAGACAACGGTGGGTGTCCCAAGGACATCTCAGTGTGCTATAGCACTCAATTTTTGTGCAACGTGCATCTGTCTTTTTGTACACTGTACAAGTTGCAAATATTTGCATCGTGTAAACAATCATGCTGACAAGGCCGGTGTGGCCATTAATGCGAAGTGCAGCAACGTAAGCACTTGCACTGCACTTATAGAAAGGTGACTAATAAAAATATCAGTTTCCTCGTTCGAGCACCCTGTGGAGTCAAGGTTCAATATTCACGTGGACTCCATAAGATACAACAGGACTCGTTGAGTAACCGGAAGCTCTCGACAGAAAATCGGTATGACCTTAATTGCATTTCACCCTTCAAGCCCACCCACAGCGGGCTTCCAAAAGGAAGCATTAAACCCTGGGTTAGGCTGTCAATTAAGCGTGTCACTAAGAGCAATGAACATTTGCGGGGGAGGTATCCGGAAGACGTGACGACACAACCTTGCATTCCAAGCTCCCAAATGTCCTCTTGTCTTCTATACCCCCCTCACAAAAATACTATACGTCATCAGAACAGCTCCTTTGATAGAGTCGGGCAGAATTTCCGGTTTTTGGCATTCCAACCAGGGGGAGTGCAAGAATGCAAGGAATGCCGTCCACAGTTAAGCAAGCACCGAACACGTACACAGCACCAAGGTTCAGCCAGCACGGATGACAGACTCTTATTCTTGCACGTTTGGCCTAGCTTGCCTCTTTTCCTTTTTTCCTTTTTTTCTATATAAAAAAAGGTAACACCATCACAAATAACGGCAGGGAGGTCGATGCAATGGATCGATGCACCCCATTCATACATCACCGCCTGGTTATTATGTCACAATTTGAACGGGGCAACACCTCCCTCAAAAGGCCACGTGCACGCTACCTGAGAAGTAAATGCCAGACGGCCTCAAATTAACCATCAGTGGCACTTAAATGGCATTACAAATTCATTCATCAATACATTAATATCGATTAAAATGAACTGATATCGATTAATATCAATCCAGGTGTGCCTGAATTATTTTCTGTTAAATTTGTTTTTACATATTTGTCTGTAAAAAATCGGGGGGAAATGAAAAATTCCGGCCTACAACAGTGTGACGCATTTTTTTTTTTTTGTGTGTGTGTGTGCACGTTGACATGTGGGTTTAAAAAGGCCAAAAATGACCATGGCCGAGAGTGTGATTCACTCTCGGACGATTTGAATCCGGCCGAGTCGTCAGGAGCGATTGGGGCTTATACGCCTGGCGAAAGCAGATTGACCGTGACGGCCGTGAAATAAAATGCCTTTGAGGCACGACTGATGAAATACTACTGCGTGGATAGTGCGTATTAGTCCGCCCGAGTCTGCAATGCACCGCCCATTGTATATGTCCACCTCCGTTTTATTGACAAACAAATATATTTTAAAAAAACTGCGATGGACACTAATTGTACTATCCAATAATAGACTTAACCCCCCCCCCCCAATGTGGAGCAATCCCATCAGCATTATAAATAGCTCAAAATGCAGATAATCGCAGTAGTAATGAATCCTTGGACCCCCCCTCTTTCTCCTTTGGGTGGCCCCACCAAAAGCAAACCTAGTCGTATTTGCTCAACCGGGAAGAAGTGGAGGGCGGAGGGTGGGTCATTATCGGCGACAAATACGCTGCATGTAATATGGAGGTTTCCCATACAAACTTCCCCAGGCTGGACATCATCATCCGTCTCCGGGAAAAAAAGAAGCGACCACGCCTATTTGCCAAGTTATATTCCGCCTGACGACTATCATCCCTGATGGCCATTACAGCACTCCAGGCCATTACAGTGCACCTGCCTAACACATACGTAATACTGCTCATTAAGTCCGGATATACCAATGACATTTACGGTGCCACCAAAATAATGATAATCAACTTCGTGCATCCGGTAGCATGAATGACACTGCAGCCGGATGAATGGGACGGGTGGGCTATCTCTATGACATTTTCCATGTCCTGACTGATGCTCCTATAGGTTACAATGCGTGGGCCAAATTCCTATCGATCAATTCATGTTTTTTTTAAAGGTCGAGGGGAAGCTGAGAGATTCAGGATGGGGGAAAACAGCCCGACCTTTTCAAGCCCGCGGTAGGCAGAAAATAAACGCATCCTACGCACGAGACATCGTCGTCAAGTCCGTCGCCAAGAGAAACCCAGCCCACACTCCTAATAGAGGCCCCCATCTGAGAAGTTAATAAATTGCCATAAACAAAGTGTCGCAGGTGCGGAACTTTGTAGCAAATGGTGTTTCATAATCGCGCCCTATTTCGAAGCCCCCTGTAGTGCTTTGAATAGGGTGCCAAATGCTACAACGACATACAGTCTGCCCAAGTCACACGATATGCACAGTACGTGTTTGTGTATATGGCGCAGCAGTTTGTTCGACCCCAGAAAGGGCCCAGAAAGGGGGGCGGGCTTGTTGTTTGGTATCTCGAATCAAAAAGCGTCGAGAAGATATAAATACACGCTTGTTTACTTTGTTGCACGCGGTTGTAACTGAAGAACACGTATACGAGGCGGGAACTACGCGGAAGTCAGCGTATGAAGATTATTCAATGAGTAGCTTCCTGTAACACACGCGGGGGCAAACTCCATACCAAACACGTGTGCTGGGTAGCACGTGTCGGAGGATACTGCACGTGCGCAGCGGTACACCGTTTGTCAGAGTTTTTACTCATTACGACGCCGACGTCTCACCTGTTATAAAAACCTGTGTGAATCACACTGGGACCTTCACAGTCTTATTTACGCGCAAAGTATGAACCTACGATATAGGATGTAAACAGGAAATTCCATTTCCCTTCGACTGAAAAATTGACTTGTATATACGCAACGTACAGGGTGCAGCCACAATTTTTGATAACAACATAACGAACCTGCTGCGGACTCCTTATAAAAATGACAAATTGTCCAATTTGTCCACTGCCCCTCGGACAGAATAATAAAAAGTTGTTATTGTTTGCGTGGGTGTTCCTCCTCCCCCAATCAGGGGTGAGAGTTGCCAGTTGAATGTCCTATGCCTGTCCATCAAATCTATCGGGTGTGTGTATCTATCTATCGGGAGGGAGGGAGGGGGGAGAGGGGGGGGGGGGGTCCTATCGCTTGTTCCCAGGCTAGCAAGCAAGTTTTCGTCACCATTTCCTTACGTCACGTCGCGCGCAGTCAAAGGGCGAACTGTTTAAAGGGCACCCTCCCATCAGGGGCGACAAAGTGTCCTGGTCCAGGCGACACACTGTCCGCACCTCCATACATTTGCTGTTTGCACATTCCGTCAATTCCGTTGCGACACGCTCCAACGCGCGGATACAAAATACTGTTTTTCGCCACGGCTTTTGGCCAGAGTTGCAACTTTGTCGCTCATTACAGCCTGTAATGCTAAACTCCTCCCAAGGCGCCAGAAACTAATCAAGACTGGGATGAATCGATATATCCGTTGCGTAACGCGTGTCGCTTCCAATTTTGCAACAGGTTGCTAGGTCGAACAATTGAAAAACCATGTCCTTGGCCGTGTACTACGTCTCGATTATTGTTGCGTTGTCCTTTTTAGCCATGTTTCCAAATATTAATGTGCAAGCACGCTCCAGCTACGTTTTGCAATTTGACTTGGGTCAGATGCATCAGGTGCGTGTTTACCACCCATACCGACGCACCCACTCGTGACAATCGTGTTTGTATTATTTTGCCAGATAAAAACAGCAGGGGTTGATCTATATTTTGATCTATTCTACCCCCACTGTAGCCTGTTGCCTTGGCCACGTGCTGCACATATCACTCCAGGACTAAAGAGGACACACACAAACCTTATCCGGATATTATATCACCCCGAATTAAGCCCTGCACATCCGCCCACGCACTTTTTTTTCTTCTCCTTTTCAAAAGCCCAGACTACGCACTTGGCAAGGATGCACTAAACACACACCTTCTGCCTTTCCATCCAGAGGTTCCACACGCAACAAGTGATCCGGTGAGGTAGGCCAATTCCGGGCCAATTCGTGCAGTGAGAAATCACGGGGTGCCCGTAACACAATAATAATATATATAAAAAAAAGGACGGCCGCTCTCTTTTACAGGAGTGACCTCCCGACGTTGGCGGCGGAACGGAGGCAACTGACTTTCAGGAGGATAGTAAAACGAGAGAGGTTGCTGGGGTGGGGAGGGGGGCTGCGTTGCGACTTTCTCTCTCTGGCGCTTGGCCAGTCCGAACATCTAGACCCCCTCACCACACACACACACACACACATACACCCAACCGACCACCCCCTGGCCCAAACCACCTCCTGATACACAGTACACACATTTTTTTAGCTCCTCCCCCGTGTTTACGGCGCCCCGGTTCGCGGGGTTGCCACGTTTGGAAGGGTGCATTCCGGAGGGTGCAATGTACATCTGGAATCGCATTAAAAATTGATATTAATTTACTTATGAGTTAATTAGCAGGAGGCTGGTCCAACAATGGGGGGGGGCGGGGCTTGTTGGTAGATCCTGATGTGTACTGCGCATGCGCATACTGGTTAGGCAGCTGCACATGCGCACTGTTGTATGTCATGGCATTCGTTGAAGTGTGTCGAAATCAATTAGTTTAACTTAATATCGAATTAAAAATTAATTAGTAGGGGGGGGTGGCCCAACAATTTGTTGTTGATAGATCCTGATGTGTAGTACGCATGTTGTTGGATATGTTTATAGACAGAGTCCGTTCATTCATGGAAATTCTGGCCTACATTTACGAGCACCGGATGTCGAAATCAGTTCTTATATTTGGACTGGACGTGGCAGTGAGAAGACAATGTATCGTTGATGTTACCTTCCAGAAGGCCGTCAAGTATATAAAACCACAAATTGCTTTTCACACAGTCATGAGACATGCAAAAGTAGGCCACTTTTACTGACTGCAACGATTGCAGTGCACCACTTGTGCGTTGTAATTTTTTTTTTTTAAATAGCGGCGAATTTAAAATACGCGCAATTGACCCGTAATGGAACATTTTGGAAGGTTTCGGTTGCGTCCTACAGGCGTGCGGTTAGAAAATGCGGCTCTCAGCAGATTTCATTTTGATTGAAAGGCCTCGTTATCTCGTGCGATAAGGGGTCCCTGAATCATTCTTTGTAGCAAGAATGTTACGCTGCGGGCGATCAGCGGTACCGGAAACCGTACACTGCACGAGGCATCGACTTTTTCAAGTTACGCTTCTGAAGACAACTGCAGCACCCAAGGCGCTTAAATTACTAAAATGGCAAATGAAGTTCCGGATAAGCATTATTACGATTCATTATTCACTCAGGACGGAAACTCATGGGGTGCAATCAACTAGTCATTAAATAATTATGCATATTAATGTACGAGACCACGTGCGGCGTATATTACTCTATATGCAAATGTGCGCTGTGTACGGCACGTCATTTAGACAAATAGCTATATATCGAGTACGCTTCGGTTTTGAGTGTTTATACTTCGGACAAGGCCGCCAGCAGACTAGTTCGTGATGTGTCGGCATCTATTATTACTGGTTCTATCTAAACGACGACCATTGCTGTCATCCTGAAAGCTGCACTTTCACGTAAGGGTAAAATAACGGAGATGCGTTATCTCTGTACGGTTCTCAAATCGTGGTATGCAGTGTCCGCCCCCTCGAAAGAACGTCCTGGATAGAGTCCTCTACTGTAAATAAATTGCGCAAGGATCACATTACTTTGTGTACGAAATATTCATCACAAGTACAGTGTATTCCAACAACATAACACGAGGGTAACTATTTGGTAATAGCGCGAATCTATATTTATAATTTACACACCTGGAGTGCTAATGTTGCAGAACTGTACACGCACCGTGTATGGGGCGGGGAGGTGGGGGTGCCATTCAATGTGTCGCAGAGTAATATTACCGTCCAATTGCGTCACTTGGCACTGTAGTCCCACGTGCAATTTCTTGTTATAAATGCTGCAGGGCACACTTTCGGTCGAATGTATTCAAGGCCCTAATCTGGGCACTAGCGGTACAGTAGTATACATGGGAGTTGACCATTTCATACGCGCTATTTTTAATACGTTCTGTGCACAAAGCTGTGCACAACAGTGTAACACATCATAACAACTTGTTTTATTTGTAACGTCCACAGTGCAACAGCCTCCCCCATCAGTCAATGACACCGAACTTTGTCACACTCCGTACCCCCCATCCAAGCGCAACATGTGTCACAGCAGCAGTCCCTCCGTACACTGTAGGATCTTCCTCTCTTTTAATTAGCCAAGATTGCATTATTTTTGCATCGGAATTGACACCAATCTGGCAACATTGCTTGAGGAAGGGAAGGGAGGGTGGGTGGGGGTCGAGTGTGACCTGATTGGTTTAAGGTTGGGGGAGGATGAGACGTGGGGTGGGGTGGGAAAGACAACAACGAGGCGGTAAATGAAGAGGAAAAAAACCGGGTACAAAAAAAAAAGCGAGTACGTTGTACGCTGCAGGTGCGTGTGGGTGGGACAGTGGGGGCAATGCCACACAAATTCGGGCGACGTGGCAATGGGGAGTATGACCTACATGTGTCTTAAGGCCAATCAATGAGGGGTGACGCAACAAAGGGCGGCAAAAGTGAGGGCGAAACTTGATTTCCACCGCGACTGTGCTGCCATGGGTCGGTCGGGGGCTAAACTAACAGGAGAGGACCCGGTAGATGGCGGGAAGGTCGTCGGTTTCCGGGACCGGAGCACTGCAGCTGGTCTGCCGAAGAAGAAGTGTGTCGGAGTGCGGACGACAACGACGGTCGGTCGGTGGGCAGAGGGATGCTGAGGGGACAGGGCGGGGGTCGTCGAGGGGAGCATAGGAAGTCGCACAGGAGGCACCCGGAGGACGCGGACGAGGCGGAGGATGAGGAGGAGGAGGGAGAAGGAGGACACGAAGCGGAGGATGAGGACGAGGAGGAGGACCTGCTGTTGAGGTCGGCGGCCTCTGAGGATGTCACAGGGGACGGACTAGGACGAGGAGGGGACGGGGATGTCAGTCCGGAGGTCGCCAGAGGTACTGGACATTGCAACTTTTTAAAAACACGAGCGAAGCGAGTGGTTTTCTGTGCCGTAGAAAAACCCTCGCTTCGCTCCATTTTTCTATGGCGCCGAATACCATCGGTCCGGAGGTCGCCAGATGTATTCGACATTTTACGTAGAAAAATGAGTGGTTTTCTGCGCCCTAGAAAAACCCTCGCTTCGCTAGAATTTTTCTGGCGAGGGTTTTTCTATGGCGCAGAAAACCATCTGATGGAGGTCGCCACAGAAAAATGCGAGCGAAACGAGGGTTTTTCTAGTTTTAATTGAAATGAGCAGCCAATTAATTAACTTACCTTGGTTGTAGCGGTGCTTTGTGATGTCCTGCGTGCCTTAGGCCAGGCGGACACCAGCCACCGACTGGAGGAGGCCAGGGATGGGGCTGGGAACGATGCGCTCAGGTTGATGCAGCTGGTCTTTCCATTGGTGGCTAAGGTGTATGCGGATGTCCTGCAGACGCATGGGTTTCCACCAGACAGGCAAGGTGTGACGCATGTCACGTTTTGGTACTTACAGCTGACTAATGATGTGATGTGTTTGATGCAGGGTGTGTTGAGTTTGCCCATTGCGTTCATTCCTTGGAGAAGCAGGACCCGGAGCTGGCCAGGCTGAATGCGGAGGTGCGCTCCTACTTCCTGCCACCCATTTCTGGCCTGGCCACGGCCACCATGGCCACGACTGCCACCAGCACCAGTGACGCCAGCACCATTACAGCCACTGCAGCTGCCTCTTCCGCTGCTCCACCTGTCAGCCCTCCCCCTGCCTCCTCTCCTCATCCCCTGCAAAACAATAAACCCCCTTCAAATTCCACCTCACCAACCTCCACTACGCAGCAACAACCCTAACACGAGTAAGCCTCATCCCACGCGCCCGTGACAATGACTGCAGCCACAATGGCTCACATGTCATCCCCCCCATTCAGGCATTCCCATTGTCACCTGTTTTCCCAACTTTCCCTTTTTCCTAATATATTATACCTCATTATTTAAACCTTCCTAACCATGACATGTCTGCCGCCTGAAATATAGTAATAACTTAAAAATAATGTAATAATAATACACGAAAGTAATAAATTCAAATTTTATAATCTGTCATTGGCCCCATTATTTTGGTTTCCGGTTAGTCAATACTGTAGCAGTCAATTTGTAATGTTGGCATGTTCAATTTCCTGCTCTTTTTAAAAAGTATATATCTTTCGAAGCTTCACTTATTGAAAGTGATGTTTGTAGAATCTAATTGGAAAGGGGTTTAAAAAAAAAACAAAATCTGTGGCCCATCCATATCCCCATGTAATTGGTGCGAGGACCCCCTCTGGATGCCAAAATCAGTGCATGATCTAGTTCCTCATACAGTGAAACCTGTCCATTGCAGATTTTTCTGATAGTGGGATTACAGGTAGGACCTGAATTTGCAGTAATACCTGTACCATATTGAATGTAGTGGAAACCTGTTCATTACATTAATTTTTTAGGGTCCTTATTCCTTTGCGATTCCGCTATATAATAGCAAAGGTTTCACTGTATGAAATTGCATTATATTTGCATATAACCAATCCACATGTCCACTGAATAATCTCTAGATTAGTTATACAGTTGTGCCTTGTACTTCGAACTTAATTTAATTCCTGGAGGCCATTTGATCTCTGAATTGTTCTAAGTTCGAATCAATGATCCTCGTTAGAAATAATAGAAAGTGAATATTAATCCGTATCCAGACCCTAAACAGTACCCATTTTGATAACAGCAAATACACATAATTTAAGGTAAAAATGACACAATTAAATGCTATGGTTAAAAGGTATGGGTTATACCAAACACACCGAAATAATGCGAGAAAAGCACTGAGAACACCTGAGCGTAACACAAAGATGCTTTCGCAGCACGAGCAAGAGACAACTTGGGCGTTTACACAGCCAGCACATTTTTAAACTGTGTGTGGAGTTCGAATTTAGTAGCATCGTTAGAACTCCGAAACATTTGAAGTTAGGGTTCTTATACTGTATTGTTGTGCTCAGCACATGACAAATTCAAGTTTTACTTTTTGGAACTGTTTTCAGTCTATGTGTTTTTTTTAAAGCCCCATTTTCAATCCATGATTGGTTGAATATACAGATGAGGACCCTATAGATGTATGGAATACAGAAGGGCCCATTATTATTATTATTATTATTATTATTATTATTATTATTATTATTATTATTATTATTATTATTATTATACCTAACCGAAGCAGTTTGGAGGAGGGGATATGGTGTCCGACTGCTAATCGGGAGGTCCTGGGATCAAATCCCGGGACCGGCAACTCCGACCGTGGTTTTCTGTGGTTTCCGTAATTAATAGGCCACAGCCACTTACTTCTGTCCCTATCCTATCCCAAAGAGCACAGTAAAATGAAAGCAAAGAGTTCCAGGTGAAACAAACTTCCCCCCTAAAGAGCCGATGGCTGATAACGGGGTATGAATTATTATTATTATTATTATTATTATTATTACTATTATTATTATTATTATATTATACCTAAGGCAGCAGTCTTGAACATGTGTTTGCAGAACCATGAGCTGCATTAGACAGGTAAACATTGCAGGATCAATATTAATATTTCTTTTCTAGTCTATTATTCTCAGGCCAAAAAAGCAGCAACTGCAGAGTGAACCAAACGTAGGCTCACCAGGCTGCTATTAGGTACTATCATAAAAATGGTAACACCCGGCAATATTGTGCAGGGTACCTGCAGAGTAAAGGAGAAGGGTTCTAGGTTCTAGCTACAACAGGGAAAAAGTTGAGGCTGAAGTATAGATTTACACAGTTGTTTGCATGAGTCACTTATTAGCATATCTGAACACATGAAGCCTCTGACTTGGAGGAGTTGTGCTTCTTTTCACCCCTATCCTGTGGGTACATTACAGAGCCTGAGTTTGCTTTCAAAATAAAATGTGTATGTAATCCAGAAGTGTGAGAGGTAAGCTAGTATTCCCTTCTGCATAAATTCAAGAGTTCAGAATGTTAACAAACTAATCATCAAACTTCAGACTATTCCACGAACCCATCCACACCATGACATCTTTCATGGCACATGCCGTGAATGTTTTCATGGAGAAATACTGCACTCATGTTACGCACCATATTACCTCACATAAAGCGGCATGCTGGTGTAGTTGAGGTCGACCAGTTTATAGAAATGCACGATCTGGTGGCTATACCAGCATGCTGGTCTAAGCGAGGTATGCTGGTATAAGGCGAGGTTTATTGTATTATCACGATCTCCCTGAAAATTATTACTACTCAAATTAATGCATTACACCATGTTCTAAGGTGCAGATACAGTCTAGGACACTTCTATTGCCTGACACATCCCATAAAATCGTTCGTTAAGTTTAAATTACACAGCAACATTTTCAATTAAAAGTGCAAGGCTGCAAGAAGGGAAGCATACCATACCTACCAGGATACCAGTACTTCATGAATTGGGTTTGGATTTTATTAATTGAGCAACCAGGCTTGTTCAGACAAATTGATACCACTACACAAAGTGATCTTCTGATTTCCAACGAGATCTGTGTCCAGCGAACTATTGAGCAAAACGAAGGACTGAAGGAATTTACTTTGATCCTTTGTAATGTTTAGGGGGGTTCCCCTTTCAGAGCAGGCTGAATATGGGATTGGTCACACTCTATGCCCTGTGCAACAGAACTTGCATCTTCTCACCCCTCTGTACTCACACATTTGTCACCGTTGCGTTATTTTAGTACAGTACCAGATGCATTTCTAAAAAAATTAACAAAGATCAAAATTATGGAAATCTACTTCCGTTACTGCGGCAGGCTGGCCACCCCGGGTTATACCGACATGCCGCTCTAAGTGAGGTAATACGGTACTCACATCAACTACTGCCAGGGGAAGAAGTCATGCCAACATAGATTACTGAGCTGTGGAGGGAGTGTTGCGTACTTGCAACAGCAATGACAGAACAGAAAATCTGTCTGCAAGTGATGTAAATGCTAACAATTCTCATTCCTGTAGCTGACATTAATGAAATGTATCAAAAATACAGGTTAGAACTCCTACAACATTACACAATATGAGGTCATGATGTACCAATGCACTGCAGCTGAAGGTGACAGTGTGATGCCAACAACATTGTGGATTACTCGCTCCAGTTCTTCACACACATTCTGACCCCAGTGTACAGGCACGTGTCACCCTGCGTCTCTGCCGTAATCTGGTACGTACCTCACTGATTGAGTTACAGACTAGCCAGACCTGCCAAAAATGCCCCTGACTCAAAGTTCTGTATCTGTACATACCTGGCTGTACCTCAATTTGAGCTGTTCCACTGTGCAGCCGCATTGTAACTGGAGTCCAGAAGATTAGCCGGAGGATCCGTGCACACGTGTGTACCGGTACGGCAGTGCACCATTGACGGCCAGCTGCATGCTGCCTGCACAACTGCACAAGTTGCACACAGCGTAACGGACACTCACCGAGGTTGCCAGATGGGGCTCCTCTGTCTGACTGAAATACAACTGAGGCTAGCAGAGCGTGCTGGCTGCACTCCGCTGCTGCACGTGAAAATGGGGGCACCTATAATTGTTGCATTATTGAGAGGTCCGAGCCAAAGTTTATAGCTTAGTATAAATGAATCCTACGTCGCATTAATTCAAATGAGTGGCGGGTAGGTCAACCTGCAGGGTCGGGGTGTGGCCGAGAGATGGCGTGGGGGTGGTCCAGACGCAGTGCAAATCTGGTGTGGTTGGTGAAGAGGAACGCAGATGGCGGGAGTGGTCTCTGGCTGCCACATCCCGCCTGGGACGACCGGGATGTTCAAAAACAATCAATCAATCAATCGCGATCAAGCTTATCAGTGGGGCTTAACGTCGGCCTGTTTCTGCTGCTAAGGCTTAACACTGACGCCAGGGGGTGGTCCTCCTCCTGGAAATTTGGCCATTCTGGGGATCTTTAACGTGCACTCGCGCAATGTCACAAGCACGCGGGACACACGGGAAGTAAAGCCGTCGCGACGACTTTACTTCCCCTCCGAAGGAAGGCGCACTCTCACTTTTCTACCACCCGGAGAAAAGTCACAGACCTCGGCCGGGTTCGAACCGACAACCTCGCCGGCTACTTTGGGTCTATAGAGGCGAGCGCGCTATAACCACCAGCGCCGGCGATCAGTTACATACACAAAGTACAGCAAATATCTGAATAAGTGATCCTACTACCCCGGCTGTCACTGACTCTCTCCTAAACCTTTGCCATCGTACAATGTAGGCCTACGTTATGTGGACGAAACTTGCTCGACTGGACTGTATATATTCTGTAGGCTATATACTATAGTATGGCGAGCAAAATTAATACATATGATGATTTTCTGCCCAAGTAGATGATCAAAGGGGGGGGGGGG
>KZ538492.1:26832-38665 GCA_000934665.2 Catajapyx aquilonaris | reverse complement strand
GGGGGGGGATGAGAGATGGATAATAACTTATGGGTTATGCAGTCCTGGGGTTGTAAACAAAGTTGGCGGCATGCAAAAAGGTAAAGGGAGACGCCCAATGGCCCAAATCTTGTGCTGAGTCTGGACTGCATGGAATTAGAATTATTCCCAGGAGTATCGACTCTATACACTCCATTCCCCTGTGTAATTGCTATACCAACGGCCGCGGTTATCATTGACTCAAATTGATAAAATTTCCGATCATGTCATATTTTGTCATTCGAGTAGGCCTACCCACCCTGTAAACCGCAAACCATTAAAAGAGCATCACTATATACTGAGTCCCCCATGGCCATGGGGCATCACATAATTACTTTAATTCTCTTGTAATGCTTTTTGTTTAATTTTTTTTTACTGTTTACCGTGTATTCGGAGCAGGTTTTCAATAATATGCGTTCATGCACCCTGGTGTATGAAAGAGAATTACGGTATGTGAAGCTATTCACAATAGCCTACTGACATAATCGGAGATTTTCTCCTTAATTTACGTTCTAAAAATTGGGGGAAATTGCCCACTGATTGATCGACCGATTCATGTCGCCGGCCTATATACTGACTCGCTGGAAAAAACACATTCAATTACGTCGACCAGCCACATCCTGAAGGGAGACAACCACCAGCACTTTCCAAAGGTAAAATATATACTCGTATCTCAGGAGGGTTAGAGTGCTTATGTTTGTATGGCTCCAGGATACGTCGTCTGGCAATTTTTGACAGATAAGTAATGGGACACTTTTTTAACCAAATTTGAGCTCACACAACATACTGTAACTTATCCCCTCATTTGCTTATTAACCATTCTTTTAAACAGACATACAGTATACCCAAGGCTCCGCATATTACTCGTTAATCGTATGTAATGAACTGGTTATTCACCGGAACGGCAATTTCCTGTCGAAATAAATTCCATGCACTAGCCTACACTTTCAGATATCCTACCTATAGCTATATACCATACCCGGGATAGCGTGTTTTTTTTTACGTTTTCAACCATTTCTCTCTCTAAAGAGGTTGTAATTTTTATACTGATTTTGTCCACTTTAAAACTATGCCATGATTTGTTCAATATTTCTACAGTGAAATTCAGTCGATTTCATGTATTGATCAAAAAAAACACACACACACAAACTGCGGCTGTGAATTCTTACGTGCGTTTAAGACTTTTAGGCCCCACTTTTGAATAAAAATATACCTTATACCGGCAAATTTGCAAAGCGACCTGTTCATAATCAACATTAAAAATGACCAGTATAAGTGTTTCACATTCAACGCAATACTGTAATGTCCAAGTTACAGTAGTTTGATAAGTTTGATAAGGGCAGCCTTCAATTATTATGATTAGAACATTTTGTAGCTCATTTGCAGGCAACATGTATGTATATAGGGGTATTCGATTCGTACCATCACCAAACTGTTAAATGCATTGTTTTGGTAGCCAATTTTTCCGTTTTGCTCCTTACTTACACTGTGAAAATATGGGAAACCTCCCCCGAAAACAACATAATTATTATACATTAAATCCTGCAAGACCCACAGTCACTCCATACTGAACTGTATGCACATGTTCTTTTCTAAAAGGATACCCGACAAGATCTGAATAAACATGTCGCAGAGTGATTGAGTATGCCCCCGCCCCCATGCTGATAATATCACCCGCGTGACTTTGATAGCACCCTTTAATGCACCGGTGCCGACCAGGCTGCAGAGATCCCAGGATAACATGAAGTTCGTGCCCAATTGCCAAACTGCAAGATATGCAAGATGGGCCTGGAGTGTGTGACAATCCGGAGCGATGTGTGTGAGTGTGTGTGCGTGCAGATGGGCGGGAAGAGAAAAGGGGCGGAGCTCCCCTATTGGGAGAGTCACCTCCCCCTGCCCAACCACACACATCAGAGTCTGGATGACTCATTCGGAGTGGGCGTGGCCTCCGATCACAAGTGGGCGGATCCACGCCCACGCTCTGCACCGATTGGCTCCAGCCAGGTTGACACGTCAGAGCGGCGCCTTTTCCCCCGTCTGCTGGGAGGAGCTTCTTGGAAGAAGGAGCCTGTGACTACAACTACAGTCTTTCCTTGGAGAGTGTAGACTACGCAGCAGGTGTTGCTGTACGGCAAGTGTGGTACCAGTTCGCTGCCGTGAGGACGTCCACTAGTGTCACGTGTGGCGGCCATCAGAGCGCACCTGCCGCAGGAGCCGGTACAGAGTGTCGGTCCGTCGCAGGAGTACCAAGGAGTACCCTTCTGGGTGGTCGGGACGCCCGTACAGTCCGTGTTGGACTGCCAGCTGAGGATGAGCACAGCGGCGCCCGCCTCGTGGCGCGGGGGGGCGTCCGGCCCGGGGGCGGGAGCGCTGGTCTTCGGCCCAGGAGACGCCCCGGGGCTACCCAACATGCTGCCCTTTGACTCCATCGGGTTGTACGAGCAGCCCAAGCCAAGGTTCATCTTCAAGATGCCCAGGGTGGTCCCGGACCAAAAGTCAAAGTTCGAGTCGGACGAACTCTTTCGCAGGCTCAGCAGGGAGAGCGAGGTATTTACATAATATCGCACCTAAAAAAATGCCAGCGATTTTTGGTCGACATCCCAAAAATCGCTGGCATGCTATTCGATACTTATATAAAAAGTGCGTGCAGGCTCATCCAGGGCGTTTGATATCACGCAGGAAGTTGCGGCTGCTTACGGCCACAAACTTCCTGTTTGCGACTTCCACCATGATAATAACGCCCGAAACAATCGTGGCTATTGAACAAAAGCGAACGACAATTGAATATTATTATGCAAGCTGGCATAGCCTGAAGCTCAGCCAGACGGCTATTATCTAGCATAGCGGTTTCCTAGAAACGACTGGGTTTGGATGAGTAATGGTCCTCAGCCTTCAATCTTGTCTTTCCCGGCGGCTGTCCGTCAGACCCGCCCCCTTAGCATCATGGACTTATTTCCAAGAAAGGTGGCTATGAATTCAGAGAGCAAAAAAAAAAAAAAACTAGCCAGATGCTGGGAGGACGCGTCATGGATGCGGATTGCGTAGATCACGCAATCTTGATCATCTGGTTGCTCCTACACGCGTTTTTTCCCCTTATTTTTTATTGCGTAAACCGGGAGTTGCGTGCTACGTTACTGCATGAACTGTTGCGAAGGAAAGGGTTATGGTACTGTGTGTGTGTGTACAGTAAGTCATTCACGTCAAATGGTGTTTTGCAATTGGACATGTCAATTTAATTTAGCGCCAATTTTGCAACTACAGAATTCTTAAACCGCATCCCACATAAAAGTTACTACACAGTTGACTGCGGATATAACAGACTTCAAGGGACCGCGGAAAAAGTCTGTTATAATCGAGGTCTGTTATATATATAGCCAAATCGTCAGTTTTGCAACGAATACACCAAGTTTTCTGATTTTATGTACATAATGAACACTAACTGCATTTACTCGCATTAATGAGACTAGCTACAAAAATGCAAAATTAGCTCACCCGTAAATTAGAAATGAAAAAAAAAAATCCTTAATTTTCTTCTGCCGTCTCCTCCAGGAAAAGTGTGATTTTGAGTTACTATTATCAGTGACAGATTATGCGAAAATCAGCCCCCTACATTCCTCTGCCTTCCTGCGCATGGGAAAGGAATCCGAGTAATCGATAACAGCCTATTTTCCTGCCGAGGGGGACAAAAAAGGGTATGTTATAGCCGAGGTGAGGTGAAAATGAATATGCTATATCAGGAGTAAAAACATAGGCTACACATGGAGATGGCCTTATGGAGGTTTGCTGGTGCCAGCCTTTCGAGACTGTTGTAACCGTCGAAAGTCCGTTATAACCGAGGCTGTTATATCCGGAGTCAAATGTACAAAGATTCTGTTCAGGTTTTTGCGAACTTTTTGAACATGAAATATTTTACATTTTCAAAACGCATATTTTCGCGATACTAAAAAGGGGCAATGGTAATTCAGTTGAGAATCACTGTCGTCAAACGTTATTATAATCAAAATCCCTGAATTATCGCGTGGTTGACGGCGGGAAAACCCCTATCTGGGAAAGCGATATTCGTTATGCAGTCCTTATCACAAATTGTAATATTTTTAAACCGGGTACGTCAACAAATCCCTCAAACTTTGTTTCGTACATTTTCGTGTCAGAATGGTATGAAACCAAAATCTGAATTGCTTGTTTATCTGTAACTCATGCGCCACATGGACCTTAGAACCGATAATGCTCCAGAAACTATCCATTAAAAATTATGTAATCTCAATACATTTGCATGTCCACTGCAAATTGTAGGGTAATTTTTGCAAGTCTCTCAATTAGGTTGTAAATCACGCAGGTAATTGGCCTAATCATAGATATCTAATGAGACTGATGCTTTCAGATACCGTGGAAGTTTCTTGATAAGTTTTAAGCTTGCAAGCTTAAATCATCTGTTGAAAGTTTTACCATTCTACTTTAGGCTAAATCTGATAAAGTACTGCCTCTAAACATTACGTACTTAAAATATAAACTTTAGAATTATCGCCGCACAGATTAATTTCGTAGAGTCACCTCAGAATGATTTTTCAGGTTTCGCGGTTCGCAGGAATAACGGAGTGACAATAGTTGCTCAAGTGACAACGTGTGCAAATTAAATATTGCACGGAAGGAAGCGTGTCATTTGACGCCCAAAATCACAGAATAGAACGGATTCGTCGACTTCCAAATAAGCTGTATATGCTACAAGGCCTACATGTGTCTGCTGTTGTGTTATAATTATGTACCCTACATATTATTCTGGACTGAAACACTAATAAACAGTCAAAAAATTAACATAGCCGTAAAATGCCAAGGTCTCGGGTAAAATATTGGGATAATACAGCTGGAATATCACATCTTATGTCATATTACGCAGCACGCGCCATGTAACAGGCTATGGACATTGCTAAGTCGAATCAATAATAAGCTTTTGTCAACATTCTAGCTGTTCACTATTGTATCATTTACGTGATTGTGAATAAAGAGAATTTAGGCTCTATGTAAAATTGCGAGAGGTTTAATATTATGATGGATCACAGCATGCTTACAGCTAAATGTCATGGCAAGAATTAGGCCGTTTTTAGTTTCGCGATAAGCGCAAAATTCATGCATCATAAATGTCTTTACGCATTTAAGAAATTAAAACCTATTGCGATTTTTCCGGGCTCATTTTCTGCACAATGCTTCATTTATTTATATAAAGTTACGATATATTGGAATGAGACTTACATTTATGAATTAACTTGATTTCGCAGTAAATTGTATACCACGCATTAAAAACTATAATTATGCATGAGACTTCCGGTGAACAAATAAAGTTGGTGTAATGTGAATAAATTAATTTAGAATGATGACTATACGTATAGTATGCTATAAAATTACTCATCGTTATTTCAATCACACTTGGAACCCGCTTTATTTGCCTTATACGTCCTAAATTTAATGAACCTAGAGTTGTCATTACAGCTGAGATATTCGCAGTGACAGTTTGCAATAATAATGTCCGAGTGTGAACCCTGGAAGTCATGAGTAATTAATTTGAGCCTGGCTATATTTAGCGAGAGCGTCGATGTGTTGAGCATAAGCAGACGAACCTGCTGCTCAGTATCGATGGCAGCAGCCAGCAAGTCTGCGAGCAACACCCAGCATGCAGCCAGAATCGCAAAACACCCAGAAGAAAACAAACCGAATCTAAAAATGTGTCGAGCAGTTTCGCATCTCGCAACAAGGTGTTCCCAAGTTGCCGTAAATTTTGGGGCAGATAATTATAATAATCCTACACTTTTGGATGCTGTTATTTCAAGCGATTATTTTAATAATTATGGGAAATATATATAGAGTTGCTGCATCAAAAATAATATGTAACGTAAGAAATTGAAACATTCCTGACGGGATCTCTTGGTTTGGTTTTTCCAGGTCCGTTACACTGGGTACAGAGACCGTCCACTGGAGGAACGACAAATGCGTTTCCAGAACGGCTGCAGAGAAGGCCACACCGAAATTGTAAGTATGAATTGTCAGCGGGTGACTCCAACAATACTTGAGAATTGAGCAGATCTCGGCTGAAATGAGAGCTTCTTACCGAGAATTCGTCACTTAGATTCCGTGGCACCTAAAACATTTATCTAATTGTGAAAGTTTAAGAAAGGTGATCCCGCATATATTGGGTATAAAATCTGTGATGAAAATGTTAGCGCAAAACGTATAAGATTGGCAACAATTTTGCAACAAAATTTCGAACCTGCTCTGCTAAAAAGCAATGGCATATTGGGATATGTTCTTTTTCCACAGACCTGCTCAATTTTTCACGGCACCTGCATGTTGCATTATATAGTAAACTCGTCACGTAGACGTACTGTATATTTTTTGATATTGTATTGTAAACGCCGAAGACCGGCAAGCATGGACGAATTTTTAATTGTCACAGGATACTCGCACAGTTATGTTGAAGGCTATTTTTATTGTGCTGGACAGCACATTATACTGAAAATATATATACACGTATTTTTTCTTTCACTTATATACTCACACCTGATTTTTTATAAGCAAATATGAATGATTCCGTGCAGGAGATAGTCATTGTTGAAGGTGTTTAATGAGCTAACGCATTCATTGGTCGTGATTACATTTGCTCGAATTTTTAGCATTGCCGTGTGATGTCGTTGTTTGATTGCGTCACTTATTTACTTCCGTTTACTTCCGGTCTTGATTACATCTGCGACATTATGTTTGTCGTGTTATATTATTTTCAATCCCTGATGAGTTTGTTAGTGTTACCGTGATAACTTATAGTTATGTGGATGAATCCTTGAAATGCCAATATCACAATAACCGAGAGCGATATTGAAGATTTTGTTTTTCAATTACGATATTGGTGTCTTGTACAAAGATCGTAATAATCATAAATGAAATTTATTGAGGAGTTGAACTCCACTTCACTTACAGTATTCTCATTATTGACGTTATCATTAAAATTTTCGCTTGAATTTTCTGCACATATCTCCGAACTCCAGATTAAGCAAGAAACTTTTCTTAATTAATTACTTTGGTGAGTAACTGTACGAGATAGGTGCTGTGCAATACTATGTCGCATCATGCGCACACAGTAGTAAGTTATGTCATTCATTTCAGCTTAGATGACCATGTGCCTATATAACTTGTAAGACTTCTACGCACTCTATAGCAGAGAAGTACTGGCTCATGTAGTCCGTACAGTATAAGCTGCAATGATGGACTGTAGAGTACAGAGTGTAACTCAGGAGATGTGGATCACCAAATACAGTAGACTCCGGATGTAACTGACTTCAAGGGCCGCGGAAATGAGTCTGATATAACCGAGGTCTGTCATAGCCTAATATACGTAACACAGGCCATAATTATATGGAAGTAAGCTGGGACCTGTCTTTCGAATATATGATGTAACCGAGAATCTGTTATAGCCGAGGCTGTTATATCCGGAGTCAACTGTATACCTATCGGCCAAATGTTATTGTAGACACTCGTACTTTCATACTGTACATATTTTGCGTAATTGCAACTATACTTGCGGCGCCACATGTGTTACATGTGGTAGCCTAAATATTGAATATCTCGCAGTTGGTGACACACGATATACGATTGTCCACAGTAATAATATTGCCAATATAGTACGTAAGCACAACAGGTTAGTGCTGGTGATCGGAGAAGGAGACTACTTGGCCATTCCAGTTAATTTACATGTAATCAGGAAGAATGTAACTTGTATAATGGCCGTGGACTGTCTCTTGTCCCTGAATGAGGCCTATTATATACTGTAATGTGCGTACTTGTAACTTACTGTACATGCTGCTGGTTGAATGATGCGACAGCTCAAACTGCTCATAATATATGGAGCAGTTGCGTCGAATATTCAGTTAAACTTACAGTACATCACAAAATATCATAAAAGCAGGTACGCTTACTATGTAGGGCCATACATAGAGCGTCTTTGGATAGAATAGGCGCCCTTCAGGTGCTCTATATTATACTCACAGCTGCACAAAATATTGGTGACAGTTTGGGCTTCAAGCATCACTCCAAGCAATGCCCCACCCCGCATGCACGTTGAGAAGTATTTGCATAATCTGGATCATTGTATACCCTTTGATGTCAAGATTGGAGAAAAATGATAGTCTTTTAACATCCAGGCACAACATTGGTCATTAGACTCCATACACAAAAAACAGGTAAATCTACTGATCCTGGAAATCAAAATAATGTTAATTAGCGCGTCTTCACATTTTCAGGCGTTTGTGGCTACAGGCACCAACCTGCAACTAGTGTTCAGTCCTACAGCCAATGGGTATGGCACCGCAGATACCCTGAAGGACTGTGACTTTGATAAGGAGCAAGGAAAGGTCAGTCTCGCATCATTTTCTCTACTTCTTTTGTATAGGAGTTCCACGTTAGTCGTGAATTTTATGCCGGCCGGCGCAGCGCGGCGCGGCGACACACTAGAAAAACAGTTCCAAAAATTAAGTATAGAATATTTTGCTTTCAGAATAGGTCAAAGATTCGCAACCAGGTACAGGGGTAATACACACACGGTGACACACCATATACCGTCAGTTGGTATACGTGAATATACCTCATCAATCTGTCTAGGTCAAATAAACTGCAGGCTCTCAGCAAGCAAACATTACTTCCAGCTGCTTACCATCACGGCACATGTATGCCTATAATGCGCACTTCAAATACTACTGTCGCTGGGTCTGTACTCACAAGTGTGGAGCACTTGGCAGGAAGTTGTCAACTCATCAGTTGATTTTCATTTTGCTACAAGTGACCTGGTGTTTCTCCATTAAGCAATTAGGCTTGCAATTAGGTTCCCAGTCACCATCGGATTTAATATTGGTGAAATCAACTTCTCAGCTGATTATTTCAATCGCGCAGTTAGCCATATCGTATACGACCATGATCAGGGTGAGCATACGTAAGTGCAGGATGATGATGGCTCCCTGCAGGCACCCACCCACCAAGTGCACCCCTGCTGCTGCTGATGGCCTGCTAACTAATTGAGCTTGCACCTGCACTAATCCATTCCAACCCAGGCCCTTTCCCATGCAGCCCCCATCCCCCATCACTTCATGTCCTCCCCCATCCATCCAGAGTAGACCCTGCAGCCATGCCAAGTGCCTCCTTCATTAATCTGCTCAGATCTGCACAAAAGAGGATTAAAAGCACTTACTTAACCTCCGCAATATGGGGGGCTTACTTCATCAATACCATACTCGGCACGAAACATCGAAAAGGTGCAGCAGGCAGCGAGGGATGACACGGGCCACTGGCAAAATGGCAACGGACGATAGGCCTCGTGCCCAACAAGCGGAAATTCCAAGCAATATGCGTCACAAGCCAGCATTTTTGGGGGTCCTCATTGTTGGGACATCACTCTGGGGGCAGCTGCATACATTTCCGCGGTCCGTCCTTTTCCCTTGAAGGCCGAGACGAATGAATCAGAAGCGGCGGGCTGGAACAAGTGACTGTTGCCAGCGGGATGCCGTCAAAGGACCAAGGCATACCTGAGGTGTACACCCAGGTTGGATAGATGATGCCACTTAACCGTGAGAAGTGGCCGATTTGGGCCTGTCAAGAGCAGCGAAAAGGCAGCAGCAGCACCCGCCACCCATGCAGGCTCCCGTGCTGCCCATAACAGTTTTTGGAAAACAATCAAGCCCCAGGCGGGCCTTCGCTTGTTTGTTGCAAGGTCTAAGTGGTCAACACCTGCTTTACTGACTGGACCACTCAAAACATCAATTTGAGGATCTCACATGACAAATGATGCTTCGGAGGGTGAGAAATGGCCACTCGCTGGGATGTTGGTTCATAAACACTGTTACTTGATGATTTTACCAAAGCTGAAGGCAAACTGGTAGTCAGGAAAGGATGGGAGGAAGGGGCGAGGGGAGGAGAAAAGAGATATTGAACGGCATCATGGTACGCGGGATGAAAGGCATGCGCCGGCGCCAGTGCATGGCCGCCATTGCTGTTTGCATCCTCCACATCCCTTCTTATCGACTCACAACATGCACAACAGGTATCGACCTATACACATATCGGTACAATGAAAATCATTAAAATATTGCGGCGTGTCCGTGAAGAGCATATCAAAAAAAAGAGGAGCAAATGAAAAGTGCATCCAGGCATGGTCCGAAAAAAGAGCGGAGCACGTGAGGATGAAAAAGTGGAGTTAATATGTGAATGAATGAGGGGGAGAAGCAATAAGTTTGGAATGAGGTGAGGGTGAAGCATGGCCAAAATTACGTCGGAAAAAGTATGATAGAAGGGGAAGAGTTAATGAAGAGGGAAGGGGTGAAGGAAGATGGATCCTATTGTCACCCATTTGCACCTTATGCCGCTGCATCGGGGCGTGTCAAGTGGGACGGGGGGTCATTGTTGCCCACCCATCACCCCGGCGCGTCCTGGGTTCTATTACCCTAACGAACATTTGATGGATGGATGGAGGCAGCAAGTGTTGCACTGTGGAAGCAGCAACCCTTTCCAGCCGACGCCATCATATAGGAGGCAATGACAATGCAATATCGACTCGATAATTGCAGCTGCGTCCAGGATGCTGTGTCACGCACATTAACAATGGTCAATGCTCAAAAAGCATTTTTGGGGTCATTTGCACTGGCACAAAATTAGCAAAGGAAGTCCACCTTTCCGGATGCGCAGTCCACGGAAAGAAAACCGCAAAAGAGGCCAAAAGCACCAGATGAATAAAAGACTCCTGAGAAAAAAAGGAAAGCCAGCAGCTTGCAGGTGAACAACAAGAAGGAAGAAGGCCAAGGAAGCCGCACGTATAGTCTTGCGGTCTGAGCAGCGGCGCTTGTCCAACATTTATTTCCCTCCACCTTCCCCCCCGCCATCCCCCGGTGCGGTAAAGAAAATGAGACGACAAACAAGGCAAGGAAAAGCACGCAGGAGGGTGGTCGAGAATTGTTGCCTCCTGGCGATTGCTGTACCACACCTGATTACAGGGCGGGAAAAGGAGTCTGCGGGAGTTGCCCAGGTATAGGCAGCATTGCCTCAGGACACATGTATCCTTTTTCTTTTTGTGTACTTGATGATGGCTGCTGGCTGCGTCTACTTGGCCTTGGTGCCGATTTACTCCAGTCAGTCCAGAGTCGTGCATGAGCGCCTGCGATCCGACACGGACAGGCTGCGTTACGTTCACACGACTCTTTGGCCGCCGGATTGTGCTGGAGTTACACACCGCCTGACGGTGTAATATATTGCGGGTATGCCTATTTGGATAATAATTGTCTCTTACTATCAGCAATGCTCAGTCACTGTCTGAGGGTAAGTGGTGCTATAATGTGAATGTTTCGGCTCACATGTTCTTTCCTGCTTCCAACAACTTTGTCCGACATTATGATATAGTACAACATATGCAATACATTAATTTATTGTTATTAGCAGTATATACATGACAAAAATGTCATTTAAAAACAGCCTTTTTATGGTCCCTTCTGGTCCGTCCATCTACCCCATCATTGCATAATATTGTATTCCATATCAACAAACTGGGGTCCGGCAGTCCCCCCCTTGTCTGTCATGCCAGTGTGTACGTCCTCCTCCACTTTTCCTGCCTGGCCTTCCTTCCTCCATTTACAACTAACGAGTTAAATATCCGCTGGCGCAGAGCCGTTAATTGAATGGAGATCCCCCCCCTGACAAAAAGAGAAAGGTGGCTGCCGTGTCATGAGGTCATTGGGCACACAAGCTCGTTCGCTCGGGGAAGAGGAGACCTAGGGAAGAGGAGGGGGGGGGGGGG
>KZ538492.1:0-26821 GCA_000934665.2 Catajapyx aquilonaris | reverse complement strand
GGGGATGGGGGTCAAAATGCTGCCTTTTGAGGCACCCCCCTCCGGCCTGCCCTTCATTGGAGCGATTCATCATCACTTGCCTCCCTTGTGTTCCCTTCCGTCCGCCTACAGCAGCCGCCCAGGTGAAACCCCCTCATGGCAGCACCTATTATTACACATTGGGGCCTATTTGGAGTGTTCATCCGGCTACTCAACTGCCTGCTGATCCTTTCAACCCCGGATTCATAGCATATATCAGCAAAAAGGGACCTGTATCAAAAGGGAAGGAGTAAAGGAAGGAAAGGAAGGGGAGATTTTGGGTGGGCTTTTCTTGGATGGATGGATGGATGGGCTTCTATTCATTACGGAATTTCATTTCCAAGCTAATCAATACTATCACTGTTTGCACTGAGCACCATCTTCGAATTTTGCAAAGGTCTTCAAATACCTTATTTTTTCACTCTTTTGTTACTTATGCTAATCAATTATGAAGTGCGCTATATCCAATTTTATTGGATGCAGATTACATTAGCAATTAAAATATGCAGCGACAGGTCTTGTTAAATTGCTATGTAAATATTCGCCTTATAATCATTTTGGGCTCACGTCACACTTTCTTACCCCATGGGCTCGTGGAAATGCACCTGCCTGCTGTAGATAAGGATCGGAATGAGTATAACAGGTCTAGAATTGCTGTGAACACGAAAAGACGCCGACACGTTTTGTAGGATAATATTCATTAATGTTCAATTTACTGCTGCAGATAATAATTTAAGGTGGGTCTCCGCCCAGAACGTCTTCATCGCTAAGTATTTCCGATTACCACTTGCAACCACCGCATGTTGCTTGATCCCAAAAGGCTTGGCGGTGCGCAGTCTACACAAAACAAACAGAATGCAAGCCAACTGGTGCCTTGATTGCAGTAATGATAGTGGCCGGCAGCTCCAGGGAGAGCCCGTGTTATCAAAAGGCACGCCCGACAATCATTCAGATTCACATTCGTTTTCATGCCCTTTCGCCTAATAAAACAGCAGCAGGGACTTGCTGTTATTTGCTGATCCTCAGGGGGCCCATTCTTGCCCTTTTTCGACCCAACCCTCCAATTCCCCCCCTAATGAATTTTAAAATCCGCGCTTTTGTTAGGCATTGGGGCCGTTCGGGAATTAGAGCAATTTTGGAGAAAAAAAGCAGTTGGCAGTTGATGCGAGCACCTGCCTTGGATGGACCCAGGGTATGACCAAAAAGTCGTCGTCATGGTCCATTGGCGATTAGTGTTGCAGCTGGATTGCCCCTTCATATGTGCAACCCCTTTTCGCCCGGTAGTAGCTGCCTACTTCCATTGCCTGCCTGTGTGTCAAAGGTCCAACGGGGCCTTTTGATCTGGAGTGACGCGGTGCACAAAGCTCACCCCTTTTTCGGACCCTCCCTCCCTTCGGGGGAACCCTTTTGTGCCATAAAGCTGAAAATTGATAAGAGAGAAAATAAAGAAAGGGGAAAAAATGTCCCAAAAGGCGGCCAAAGTCCAGTCAAAGAGGGGACAAAGGCTAACAGAAATCGGGCGTGAAACTGCTGCCGTACACCATGACTCGATAGATTCTGCTCATCTCACGCCATTTTTGCCCACTGCTCTGCAACAATGCTTAAAAATCTGGCTGGGGACGCAGGAAACCTATTCCTGGTTCCAGCCCCTCTGGCAGCACCCCGGGGGCAATTAAGGGCCACATAGTGCCGGTGCTCGACGGGCCGGAAAACAAGCAAAGCAAATAACCAACAAGCCCATTCCGCCGATGGACGACCCCTTGGGAGGAAATGGCCAGAGGTCGAAGACCACCACTTGACTCCAGTGTGGGCCAAGCACGTGCGGATTATGCTCCCAGATGCCTTCGTCTGGGCTGACCTGCCCCAAAAGCCTGTCCTTTTGACCCCCCCATTACAACAGGCGCGACTCCATCCATCAAACAATTTGCCCATCCGGACCTAAATTAAGCGTGGAGAAGTAGGCACCCATGCAGCTAGGCGACGAGATGAGGGTGAAATACAAATAGAATGGGGCTAATGGTGGCGGAGTAGAAAAGGTCTGGTAGGAGGAATTCAGGCGAAAGGGTATATGTACGGCAAGGGTAGTAAAGCACTCTGCGAAGCTGCCTTATTTGGGGCTATAAAAGAGCGTGAATGGGGCTCGGGGGCCTTGCAGACCAGGATTCGATACGCCCCCACCTCTTTCCCACACGTAACATACGGGTTGTGCATTGGGGGGTATACAACATAGTAACCCGTTCGTTTCAACCGTGGATTTGTGTTAATTCGGACGATGCAACGATCCGGCGTAAACGGTCTGATTTCCAAGCGTCATTGTAATGTGAATAAAGAAAGGGTTTTAAATGTATTCAAATGGGTGTGACTCGTGAGTGCCATGCTTGACTTTTTGTACACTGACTTTCTCACGGAAGTACTTAGCATCAAATATAGAGTTGCAAGTCCATATTGTTAGCGCATTTTCCGCTATATTTTGTTGGGATTTGTTCCTGGTATATTTCTTGGGGTGAATGTCTGATGAGGAGTCGCCACCGACGCGACGCTGTCCGACTCACACTTAATCGTTCGTCAAAGTCTCTGATGATCCCATGATTCAAATGGCTTCTTGGTGTAGCACTTCAACGACACAGCAGTTAATTTGGCATAACCTATATTATAGGAGTTAACTGCTAGTGACATATGTTGAAACGGCATTCAACATAACTTCGCTGACAAAATCAAGAATACTGTATTCAATCTTATGACTCCGCTGTTGGTCGAGAATAATTGGATATAGTCGACACAGGAACAGATGGAGTATACCGAATACCGACAAAGGAGTAGTCCGGGAGAAGTCAGTACACTTTTTGATATTTAGCATATATAATATTATACTATTCGCGGACACTGTGACAACATAAGGCAAAATGTGTCTATATATATGCCTTCTTCCTCCAGCAAGGCAAGAATGCTGTTCATCGCCGATTCTTCGTCTTTCGGACACTCCCAAGTTCCATCAAAATTTGCCAAGCGTGGTAATTCAAATCACCGAGGAGATCGGAGGAGAAAATCTCATTTTTCCGTGAGAAATGGGTGTAGTTCCGGACATTTGTGTTTAGGCCAGATTTCATTGGAGATGTGGGAAAATGTGCAGTCGTGCAATAATTTTTGCATTTATCCGAATTTCGTGCCGCAAAAATGCCTGGATCTGTTATATTTGCATTCATCCGACCGACCGCGACCGTTAGGCTCTTTTAGCGATTTTAGTATATAAGCAGTGATTGGGCCAAATGTGATTATGTCCATATAAAGATTGTGAGACGTCTCAGTGGCCATGTTTGACACGGCAATATTATTACCTATCGGTATGCCATATTCTTATAGTTTTCTTACGAATAATATAATCCTTAATATTCCAAAAGATGCCCTCCGGAGTCCATGATTTTACCCTATACATAAGTTTGAATCGTTGTGAACACCCTTTATAACATTTTCTCGAAGTTTTAGGAATTTCAGCACCGGAACAAAATAATTTACTATTCTGCGATAGATCGCTTTGCAAGAAAAGTTTTGGCAAGTTAAAATTTTATGAATATCACGATTACACACACCACTTGCAATGCAAATGTGTCATTGTCTGGATGCGTTAATGACAAAAAGTGATTCCGTGATGCATCAAAACAATTGCCTAAAAAGTGGGTATTTATCTTCCAAAATGTTTATACAGCACTGGGGCTTGCTTAGAAGAAAGCCTGCTGGGCATAGCGGGAAATGTTCAGTCTGGAACTTTTCTTTGGTCTGTTCAGATCATTTTCAGTTTATTTTGAAGATCTGCTCTGAACGGATTTTTTTTCGCAACAAACAGGTTATGTAATATTATTATTTTGAGGCAGGATGCAACGAGCGTATTTGGCGACAAACATTTTCCTGACATTTTACTAAGCTGTCAGAATATTGAGCAACCTTCCGTGGCTGGTAAAAGTCAAGAGCCGCATGCCCACCCAGAAAATGTCTTGGGAGGGATTGCACCCCGCTGCGGTGCCACCGAACCCTGGTGTACATGTATCCCGTGTGCAACCCGAACGGCATCGGCTCAGACTGATTTACTGCTTGATTCATTGCTTTATGGCCACCGGGTAGAAAAGAAGGAAGGGAAAAAGGGAAAAGAGAGGACTTTTCAGGGACATGGTCTCTCCAGCAGGCGTAATATATTGCCTCGCCAATTGCCGTCGCCGCCATCGCCGTCAGGTTACAGGCTGTGCAGGCACCCAGGCCAATACAGCTGAAACCGTATATTCCAGCCAGGGGAGAAAATTGCCTCGACTCCGGCAGCAGCGCGGGGCTCATAAAATTCTATTATTGTAACGACGCTGAACAGCCGACCAGAATCTCATATTGGGTGTATAACTGTGTATCGGCATTTACGGATGATACTTTTATGACACGGCCAGAGTTGTTCCGCCTGAGTCTACAAAATTTCAATACAGTTCAGGTAGAAGCATGGGCCATTTTCCACACAATTGTGGACTGAGCAGAAGAGCACAATAATTCAAAAAAAATATGCAGTGTGTTACATGTAACTTCAAGACGCAGAGTAATATTATATTGTAAGCAATAGTAGAAATTGTGTGTATGTAAATAGGAGCAAAAATAAGCCAGATATTTAACAAGTCGCATGCTTTGAGTACGGTATTATTTCTTAATGGCTAGTATAAAATAGTATAAAGGTTCATATTTTTAGAATATACAGAGCACCAGCCTTCCCGTACATGCACTTTCATTTTATGTCAACGGTGTTTTCTTTTCTGACGGAAATATTGGTTTAGCATTTCTTGATATATATATATATATATATATATATATATATATATATATATATATATATATATATATATATATATATATATATATATATACATATATCTGAGTTTCGTAGTGCATTCAGTATTATTTTTGTGTCCTTTAGTTCAGGAGATCCACAAAACGTTATTCCTTCATTATCTTTGCCATATACTGTACTCGTACAGTGCTGCACATTGCGCGTGATAAGTGCTTCACCGAGCTATTTGATTCCAAAAACACACTCCTCGGTATATGCAAAAAATTGTGAACTGAATTAACTTGTACAGTACCTACCATAAATTTCTAAACGCTCCCTGAACGTTGTAATACCGCCATCACATATAATTAACATAAGTTTCACGGGGCTTGACGCCTTTTCCCCGCCCACTTCCCCTTATAAAAGCAAGGGCAGCCTGCGTAATTTATTACAGGTAAGGCCGTACTATATCCCAGAAATTGAGTTCAATCTGATGTGAAATTATGCCGTATATCAAAGTCGATAATGTTTTAATGGTCTCTATTTTTAATAATTATGGTAAACAATCGTCAGTAATGAAGCACACAGGTACGGATACAATCGGCCCAAAGTAATCCATGTATACGTACCGGTACAGTATATCTTGTGCATTTTTGATGGCCTATAGATGTACAGTATACTATTGCACATACTACACCGGCAGTGATGTCCATATCCATCAGTACAGGCCTAGTGATTTATTCGTATATTGATGCATGGCTTGTGTTAATCAGCCGAATAATTCAAATTCATGACTTGTGTTTCAGGTCCACCTGAAGTCTCACTTCATCATGAACGGAGTGTGCGTGCGATGGCGAGGTTGGGTCGACCTGGAGAGGTTGGACGGAGTGGGTTGTCTCGAGTACGACGAGGACAAGGCCCAGGTCAGTACCCGCCCACTGCCATATTCAAACACTAAATCCAGCCATATGTTGATTACGACTCTTTCGTCCCCACCCATACAGATCGAAGAGGCTCTTCTCCGCGAGCAGATCGAGCGTTACAACGCGCGTCTCCGCGAGTTCGAGGAGAAGCAGCGCGCCTACAGGGGGCAGCAGGAGAGGCTGGACGCCGCTGCCGCCGACCTCGAGGTACGCGGATGGGTGCGCAAAACTCTCTTATTCTTAGTCACATAAGTCATTAGAATTTACATATAATTAATAAGACAAGTCCTAAGCGTTGCACCTCATGTGAATATGATTTAGTCACTATTATTCCGTAATTGTTTATTACTCTGCAATAATCTTCACTGATCAGTTTACTGAGGACGTTTTGTACAGGGTGGGTTTGGCATGGGATTTCTTAGGTACAGTACCATACGGACGCCTTTTAAATGTTAGGCGTCCTGCCAACGGACAAGGCGCCAGGCAAAGCAAAAGAGACGCATCTCTTCCTAGGGCGTCAAAGTGTGACGGGTGAGTGACGTAGGCCCCAAGGGTGGGGAGGGGCGAATACCGCCCTCCTCTGCCCCCCCTTTGGCCCCCGCTTTTGGCCCCTTTGTGCCCTTCTTCCCAGGGGGGCCATACATGGACACAACCCTCCTCCGGCCAGAGTAAACTGGTACTGGCGTGACTTCCACCTTGGCCCTCCTTTGCTGTCCCCTCCTCTCGCACTCACTCACTCATCACTCACCAACTCACTCATTCGTTGTCGGCCATATAATTATAGAGTGCAGAATAGGAAAAGGGGAGGAGCCCCAGCAGTAGCATCCGACAAAAGAGAAGGCCTCTCATTTGCATACTGCTGCTGCCCCTTCCACTCCTCGGCCATCCATCCGTCCATCCATGAACAGCTCTTTCTCCGCCTCCTTTCCAAATTACGAGCCATACCTGCATTATGTGTCGCTATGCAGGACAATTCAACCCTTTCATTGCATTCAGATGGAAAAGAAACTGCATATAGTGACAGTTGTTCAAGAATCGTTCGCTGCACTTTGTTTTTGTGGCGTACCTTTGTATATAGCTAACTATTATGGTGACAAAGAAATATAAATCTGCAACAATGCAAAATAAAAAACAACTCTACACGCTAGAAACTGCTAAACACGATTCTAGGCCCTGTTTGGAATATGTACAGAATGTGCAGTATTAGAGGAAGCCATTTTGCAGCAGCAGCGAGAGGAAGCGGCGGCAAGCTCGTTAGTTAGTGGGGACCTGGTGGGGACTATTGATCAGCTGCTTGCTGCATGCGGCCATGTTCGGAAGCAAGGGCTGCTACTGCTGCATCTAAGCACTCAGGAAAAGCACCACATTGATTTTCTATACGAAGCCCTGGGTTCATCAGATGAGGGGATTGCTATACACAGAATCATGCTGCATAGCCAGCATAGCGTGTTATAGGTTCCAACACTTTAGTTCTCCAGCAGTTAAATGTGGGCAGATATATATAGGGGCATAATAATGATTGTCATTTTGCTAAACACGGTGTGATTGGAGACCCTGGAGTTAATCCTGGGAAAATAGGCCCTGGGAGAAAAGGGGAAATCATTTGTGGAGAAGGGAAAGGAAGAAAAGGGATTCGGCTAAATCACCCTAATCGGATTAATATACACTTGCCCTACAGCTGTGACATATGCACACAGCTCGACAAAAATCCCAACAGATTCGGGCCACTCTTGTCATTCACCGATGGCGATTGAGACTTACTCGTTGCAGCAGTGCTTATCCGCAATTTTCAGCCCATTATTTCTGAACGTATATACACACAGGGTGCCAAACCCTCCATGTCCCCAGTTCAAGAAGAGGTCTAAATCTACCCAACTACGCGATAAAAAGTTCCCATATCATTTTAAACGTATAGGCTATACTCTATACCTGTGGATTAATAATTAAGCCCACGTTTGGTGAAGGTGGTGCAAATCACTGGTCAGTTATTAATCGGTTTTCTGTAAAATATTATTTAATGCCGATCTTAGTTAATTCGTGCGGAGTTTCTACGCCCTGTCGCTTGAATGTGATTGGCATGGCACGATTGGCACCACGCCAACAAATCGCAACATTTTCAGCCAATAGTGGTCAAAATTCGATTTTCTTGGCTCAAAATTTCCACTCCATCCAGGCCATCAACGTTCTATTAAGAATAAATAAATAGTGTCGTTATTTTTTAATTGATGGAGTTACAAATCACCAAAAGTGTGCATTCAGGAATGTTGAAAAAGGGCATCTATAGGATTAATGCACAAAGTGAGCAAAGTGTGCTATCACCAAGTCTAGCACCAAGCTTAAAGAAAAAGCAACACTTGTGATTGTATATACCTTCCCTTTAAACGTTTAATATCATTTCTGAGAGTGCCCCTTATAATTGACACCAAGCACTTTTCCCCAATATGACAACAACAACAACAACGAGGGCCGCCACTTCCCCAGATTGCTCCTCACTTCCAAAGTGGGCAAAGCACGAGCCCCCAAATATATGGCGTCATGGCGAGGCAAAGGTCTCAAGGGCCCCACTTTAGACCCAAAGTCCAGTGGCAACAAGGCATCCATCCGTCTGTCTCTGTCTGCCTGGCCTCCGCAGTTGTATAAGTGTCGTTGCCGACCATCAAGCTCCCGAGCTGAGAGAAGGGCGCCCCCCTTTGATGCATTGCCCTGACTGACAGCGGTGACTGCTCTTTCTTAGCCCCAGCAGCTATACCCAAGGAGCAAACAGGAAGCTGTTGCACACCGGATTGACTCGTGCCCCCCATATATTTATTGCCCAGGTTTCAAAATAGCCGCTGCAGCAGCTTCTGGCAGGCCATGCAAATGTATGGGTGGGAGAAGGCAGATGTAGGCAGAGGTCAAATAAGTCCGATTAGAGCGCGTGCACGGGGCCAAAGGCATTGGGCACGGATTAGGACTCATAATCCGGGTGGCGGGGCAGCCCTGGCGGTAATTAACAAGTGCGGACTCACAATGGGCGCTTGGAGCCCTTGTGTGTTTGCACCCCCTTCTAAGGTCCTTCTCGTCACCCCATCATGCCAGCCTACGCACAATTTACATAGGGCCAGTGTATGCAAAAGGGGAAAGGCGCAGCATGCAAATCGACCCCGGCTCAGGCCTTTTTTTATGCCAACACTGTTTCTAATCCCCGAGCTGCGCACTAATTAAATTGCACCCTGAAATATTATCCGGTGTGATTAGTTGCCCCCCTGACGGACGGACAACTATAGTCGGCCCCGTATATATGCAAGTGTGTTCAGAGACTAATCGTGGGCCAGGCATGATGGAGTAAAACCCAATCCTTCAAAATCGGCGCAGCTGCTGCTATATTGGCTAATTAATTCGTGTTCATGCCTGTAGAGTGTGCATAGCTGATCAGCTGGGCCTACATTTAATACCACACCTGACTTAATTGGTTTACATATAGTAAATAGTGCACCAGCAGCACTTGCCCAAGTGTGTTCGGCCACTTGATATTCGTAGGAACTAGGAAACAGCTATTTGCATGGTGTCAATACAACTGGTGCATATATTAGCAGTATATTGAAAGGGTCAGTTAAAGTTACCGATTTGATCCAATATTATTAGCAAAGAAAGTGGGCGGTAATCCTGCTTTCTTCATATTCTTTGGTACAGGTCAGGTTTAACCTCTTAGGGCAACTAATCTTTCTATCCTGGAATCACACCAATCGCTTTGGGCAGTGCCGCCATTTGGTGCAACCGGGTTATACAGGGCCTATCTTCTAGGCTCACCGGGCCAAAAACCCTCCTTGACAAGACTGTCTTGAGGCTCAATTTCAAGGCGTCTCTGTCGGTCCTATTATGTGACCTATCGCACACACACAGACAGCAGTCCCTTTTCTCCCGAGTGCTGGTCCCCAAAGACTGACGAAAGCTGAAAAGAGCGCGACTAATGGGCGGGAAGAGAGGGTCCGGTTCAAAAGGAGCTAGCGTTTCGAAGGACTCTTCTGCTGATGCCATGAGAACCTGGCGACCTCTCTCTCAAATTTTTTTTCCGGTCTCTCTTTCTTGTTCAAAATGCCCTCCCTTCCTCAATTGCTCCCCCATATCCCCTTTCCCTAACCTCTCTGTCTCTTTTATCGCGGCGATAAATCTGGCTGCAACAAGGCGGCACATAAACACTGTAAACAGCCTTTGGACTAAGGCCGGCCCTCCTTCTCTCTTGGAGAGCTGCTTTCCATTGGTATTCATGGGCGCCTTCCAAAGCTGCTTGTGCTGTGCAAACACGCTCGTCACTCCCAGAAAGGATCTCACTCTGCAGAGACGGCTCTATTCCTTCTTTTCAGGGTTCCTTTCCTGATTCGCATGTTGCAAAGAGGCCACGTGAGTGGATGTTGCCCACTAATTCTGCGTAATTCCCCCCCTTTCTAGGCGCTAATTCTCATAATCACTGTCGGGTGGCGTGAGGCACGTCCTCCGCGACTCGTCTGCCCTCTGCTGACCTTCCAATATTGTAGGGGGAGTCGTTCGGTGATTAACACTTCCAGATTCGGCATTCCGTCCAAGGTTGGTCATAGGTGACCTCAGTGTACGCCATCAGTGATACTCCATAAATATGGTTCATATATGGATGGAAATTTAAAAACACTCAATTTTGCAATATGTCCAGAAAAAAATCCTACATTAATTAGAAATGAACCATAATGCACCAGTTTTGCAAATATTTTCCACAATAAATTCTCTGAATCGCCAAAATTAGTACCATATCGATATCCATGATTTTGTATTAGTTTAAAACATTCAGATATTAATTTTATGATGATAGGCTTTCAGTCCTTCTCCGAACCCTTAGCACCCGGATTACCGGGACACTAGGCCACGTGACAGCATCCTAACCCGGGTAATCCCCGTCGTGCGACCCAGGTCACGCTGTCCCTCCATGGCGAAAACAGTCCCGGTTGGACTAGATCAAAATGAGGTGTTTATTTTCCGCTTCGACACCCCAATTCCCTCCGTTCCGATTGTCGCCTAGTCTTGCGAAGAGCCTGTGTCAACACAAGGGAAACGGCAAATCCGTTGTGCAAACGCTCCTCACGTGCTGGAAGCAAGGGGGCCACTTCGCACGCCCTTTCTGAAGGTGACCACTCTTGCACTCTGACCCTTTTCTCATGATGCATCAGTGGGAATCATCTCAGCTTGCTTCTTGCTCCAAGAAGGGGGCAAAGGTTGGAGGCGTGATTGGCCTCCAAAAAAGGATCGTCCTCGTTTATTCCCTTCTGACACGGAGCTGTTTCATTTGCATGGACTCCTCACCCCTCCTCTTTTCCTCGCCAATTAATTGTATGTCCGAGATGCATTCTTGGCCTCCTCCGATGGCATGTGAGCGCGCATAGTTATGAGTGTGTCCCCGGCAGCAAACATCCATCCAGGCTTTTGTGGAGGTTGCAGCTGCTGTTGGTTTTTGCATGTTCGTGCTCTAGGAGTCGGGTAGAGGCTACCAACTAGGGGGTGGGAGGGGTTTCAACCTTCTAGCTCCAATCAATAATTTGTTTTTGGAAGTCCCGTTAGATTACACTGCTGCCTTCCTATGGGCAGCCATGTTTTAATTTAAGGTGAAGCAAATGGTTGTCATCCGCACTTCCAGAATGCAAATTAAACACCCGTGTGTTGGAAAAGAGCAGTGTTCCGTGTGAAGGTGTTGACTAGGTGGGGGGTCATCCACTGCAGCATCCCAGCTGGGCTTAATCAGGAATGGCAGTTATATGGCGGCTGGCTACTGCACTAAACAGCCTGAGAAAACAGGCCATCATCCGGCCTGCTTGCTGCCGGCAAAGGCATTTTGTGACCCCCCCCCCCCCTTCACCCCGGGTCCTTCCTTTCAACAGTCCATGTCCGCGTCAAGAGGCGCGATCAAGGCCCACCAGAAATCTCTTTAGCCTCCCCCTTTAGCAGCCCCGGCGGCCCTTTTATATTGCGAGCTCCATACAATACAATCGGCCAACCTGTAAGGGCTGCCGGAAGCGTCACCTTCTTCTATGTGCCCCCTTGACCCTTGCTGCTGCCCTCTGATACCATCGACTTCCAGTGAATATCTGGATAGGAGGGGGGTTCACGCTGAATTAGAGGCGCATAATTAGGCTTGCTACACACTGGATACAATAATTCATTAGATGAAATCGGATGAGGGGAAGCTTCTGAGCTGATGTTTATCTCGCAGGCGGCCATGATCAAGTTTGGAAGATAGGATGCATTGTATACGGGGCTGATGTGTGCATGACCCCCCATCATACCCCTATTGTGTTTAATTGCGACGCTTCACGCTGCAAGTGTCAGCGATATAAATATATAATCTCCATAGGTAGCTTCCAGCACATAGTTATTTATCCATTCACACCCTTTGGTTAGGATTATTATGCGCTGCCGATTAATTCGCTGATTGATTATGGGGAAACTACGAGAGTGAATCTGAATTGGCTCAGCCTGTTAATTATATTTTCCTAGTTATTTGAAATAATACAAGATGGTGCAAAAGAGCTTTCGGACTCAGTTTTCTTGCAAATTGACGCAATTGATCTATAAATACTATAATTAATTCAGGTGTCAGCAGGAGATAAAATATCTCCAATAACTTATATGAGTATATAATTGCCCTAAGATTATCTCAAATGGGAATTAGGTAGCAGTTGCAATAATAGTCCTTGCCAGTCACTGATTTTAGTGACGAAAATTAAACATGTTCTGGGCTGACCTGTCCAAAGTAGCCTATATACTCTAAGTATAGATTAACATAATATAGAATATCACCGTTCTACCATACATCAATTTGCAACCACCTTGCTCAACACCCGTATTCGCTTAATATTAAACGAGTGGTTCCGCATAATTTTCTTCCCAATAATGAAGGCGCTGACTTTGGTCAGTTTGTAGCATCCGCAGTGGCGAGCAGCACAATCTGCTTGCGTCCAAATTACTGAACAAGTTGCAAGTTGGGTGCAAATGTAATATGGTAGAACTCATTATCGCCGCTGCTCATTACACACCTGAGTAACGAGTTATGCACTTTTCACAGTCATATCCTTTTCAGAACCGTAAGAAGAACGAAGTGAGCTCGGGTCATGGGCACAACTGATATATCACGCATCATTTTGCTGGCCAGCTCCACCAAAGAAAGCGCGAAAAAATTGCACATATGACGAGAGGGTGATGTCTGGTGTCCTAGGCCGCCGGGCTGCCTCCACTTCACTCAACACCCGCAGTACCATCGCGACACCCAAGTGGCGAGTGACCTTTGACCATCACGCAGCCCTGCCGCCCAGGAGGCCATTTTTGGACCACCTCATCACCATGTTTAGGGAAATAACTACGTATCATCACTCTCCTGCCCTTCTTTTTCATTGCCCTACTCAGCATACCGACATTGTCATTCGTACCATGTATTTGTATTAATATTGCTAATGCCCGTGTCATGTGTATGTAGATGTAGCAGTGGTGGTGGAGTGCATTGTGTCTATTATACAGGGTGATCCACTGAAAACCTTTAATAATAAGCCATCGATGTGTGTAAAACATTTGTCCAAAATTACTGCTCAGTTCGTATGAATTTCACTGGGTGACCCTGTTAGTGGAATGGGGGGGAAAGGAATCATAGATGGAATAATAAGTGGGGGGAATGTGACTTTTGTGCCGACTGTTTGTACATTTGGAGAGCGTAGATTCGGTGTGAAATAAAGGCAGTCCTCGAGACCCCGACTTTGGTTGTTGGTGTGAAGCAGGTTCTGTTCTGCCCCCCCTCTTGGGCTTCACGTGGTGCCGATCTATAGGCTGGAACCATAGGTGGTGTATATAGGTGTGGGGGTTGACAGCAGGCTTGACGTCTCTATTATCCAGCCCCCGGCCCGAAGCCAGTCATGCACAGGACAACGGGGGGGCCAAACGAAGGCACTGGATGCCCCCTCTTTGGGGCTCTTTATGCCTCCATCCCCGCTGCCCCTGGGCACCTCTGCATCCGCCATGGTTTTGGCCTCAAAAGAGCGAAAAATGCGGCAAATATGGATCCATTAATCAATCGCCTTTACAGGCATCCCTCTTGGCTTCCAATGGTAACCGCGTTCCTTCAGAATCCTCCTTGGTTCCGACCTTTCCTTCCCAGAGGTGTAGTCAAGCATGCCAGAAGTCGAGAAAAAGCAGCATCTCCATCAATTGGACCATTGTGCCCTCCTGTCAACGCCAAGCACCATTTGGCCTCCGTGCTCTTCTAGCTGCCATGGTGTAATGTTACGCACCCTAAGCGGAGGCATGCAACATTATAGCAGGTACGGCTCAAAGCTTTTGTCATAATACGTACATGCAATTTAGGGAAAAAAAAACATTTGAACGTAACTACACTGCAAAAGTACCAAATATTGTTCTGTAACTTACAGTATGCTCCACATCATCTCCAGTATAGTGTTTACTCTCTCTACAGTCTACATCATTCGTAACATTATTATATTCTTGGCTGAAAATTTTACTGCAATTTAACGATTGAATTAATTTGAAGAGTATTTCCAGCCTATATTTAAATTTTTTTTAAATCTCACACCAGGGTAAAATGTTAAGGAGTGGTTACTATTTCAAGAGTGTAAATAGAGCGAAGCAGTGACAATATTTGACTGATTTGGAAGCCGGAAAAGGGACATTTATCCATCGAATAATTATATTCGCTGAGGCATCTTTAGCGAAGAAAAACACAACTCAACTTAAATAGTTAACCTCGCATGTCTAAATTTGTGAAAATTATTTTGTTAGCTCTAAAGAGTGGCTTCTCACTTTTAATTAACCTGCAATGATCACACAGCATGAAATTGGCATGAATGGCGGAACATGCAATCGTTTCTGATTACCGTTAAAATGCTTCTCAATATATTTTTGCACACAAAGTCTTCAACTGAAAAAAACCTTATATGGAACCTAAAGCAACTCCAGATACCTTCAAGTGTGTACAATGTCTGAGACGTTAATGTTGGAAATGGCGATGACAAGCCGGGGGGTAAGGGCATCGGAGGGAGGGTCAGGAGAGGAAGTCGATTCATTTCATGTGACTCGTGAATGTTGTTGGACCAACAGCCCCCTCCCCTTGTCCCCTCCTCCCTGCCCATTCTGTAACCCTAGCCCCGGTTGATTCTATTCATCCAGATATACATTTGGAGCGGGCAAAAAGAGTGGACCTGGGGCAGGGGCAGGCAGCTGAGTGAGTGAGCTTGCATGCTTCAGAGTCCTACACAAAGAGAGACCAAGCCAATAAAACACCCTGGCACGTATTGTGGGAGGAAGAGGAGGACGGGTGGCAGGAAAGAAAAGGGATCATATTTGGGGCCCATAGGCAGGTACCTGGATCGAGTGACAGCTAAACTGTCCTTAGGTATACGGGTCCTCTGCTGGGTATGATCCGTCCGCCAACCCCCAAGGGGCTGTGAAAAAGCAGATTAGCGAACTGCCAACATTTAGAGCCGCTTTTCTCTTCAAACCTGGACCATTATTGCAACCGGCATTATTACAAAATTATATGGGGGAGAAAGGTGTGGGGTCGCTCTCGGATTACAGACCCCCATGTCATCAAAGCATCGTTTTACTATAACCGTAAAAGAGATTCATCCTAGAAGCTCTGACATTATCAGGTGACAAATATGATCCAATTTGCTGACAAAACAATGAATTCCAATTTTCACGACCTATTATAAACCCTAATAGGCTCCTCCCTGACGGTTTGGAATTGTGATTATTACTATGATTATTGCGTAATTTAAATGACTAAAGATGTGTTCCATAGTGGGAGGGGGAGTGTTATTATTGGCCCCTGTCGCTTTGAAGCAAATGATATAGCAGCAGGGGTGGGTGGAGAGAAGGGATGGAAGGGAGGATGGGGGAGGGTTTGAATGGCACTATACAAGCAAGCAAGCGTGCAGATCTCGTTTCATTCGAGGGGGTCCAAACTGCCGACATTTTGATGCGCCATGGCCCGCTGACACTGCTGGGCTATAGGGGGTTTTCTACAGCATGGGAGGAGCGCACTAAACACGACAATCGATACTCCACTCTCAGCCAGGAACCAATGGCGGCCTGCAAGGGGAGATCCACCATCTGGGGATTGGCTCATCCTTCAATTACACAAGTAAATTACAAAATAATTGTAAGTGAACAACTATCATGGAACACCCTGTAGCAAGAGATGA
Source organism: Catajapyx aquilonaris (assembly GCA_000934665.2). Taxonomy (NCBI): domain Eukaryota; kingdom Metazoa; phylum Arthropoda; class Diplura; order Dicellurata; family Japygidae; genus Catajapyx; species Catajapyx aquilonaris. The sequence continues at coordinate 10,877 of KZ538492.1, read as the reverse complement.
GGTGGGTGGCCCGTGAGTGGATGTGATGTGATTGGAACGGATGTAGGCGCTTCCTGGGCGCGTGTAATTAAGCGCAATGAGAGTCGCTTGCCGACATCATGCGTATCGTTGATGATGAGAGCAAGGATCAGAAAGACTGGGGGCAGAATAGGGGGGGCCAAGGACCACCCACAGGCTTTGCCCCATGTATCTGAGCAAGGCCTGCCGGCAATCTGCTCCCTGATTGATCTGGTTACGTGTGTCGCGACCTCTCTCCATGCTAATGATGCGCCATCTATACGGATCCATCCTACCACCCAGCACTCAGAAGGGGGGACAACCATCCCCTCATACCAAAAAAAAAAAAAAGGATAAAAATCCGACCCCATCATCATCAACTCCGGATCAAACGCCATTTTTTCCGCATACAGAGTGAGTCAGAATTGTTATACTATGATGGAAAAAAATTGGTGCAAATTCACTGCAGGTGGCAGTATCTGCTGCCTCATCCTGCCTGCTGGGTGACAAAAACAGCGTTGACAAAAGGCTCGATATACACTACTGCCTGCTTTACATACACAGCCACGGTTCGCTAGCTAGAGACGAACACCCCAAAAAAAATTGCAGTAAGTGCGTGCGATGAAGCTTAGCTGCTGAATTGCATGCATCGCTCATTGGGGCTGGGGTCCAATCAAGCCAAGTCGTCCAAATAAAAAAAAAGGCAGGGGGGAGATCTTAGGGGGAGTGGGAGCAGCCGGTGCTAATTAAATTCGGATCAAAGCATGAAGAGAGGGGGCACGGGGGCAGGTCAAATGGGGAGGGATCGGGGACATTTATTCATCCGTGATGTACAAAACGGATGGACGGACGGATGCATCAATCCATACAGGGGGATGGATTTCATATAAATAAGCGTGTCTTGATTGGCGTCACCTACGTCCTGTAAGCCTGTATTACACTGAGTGGATGCTCATTAATTTGCTTGACTTCATCAGCTGTATCCCCGTCCAAAGGATATGCGAGTAACAAAGGACAATTTGGGTATGACAAGGCTATTGAAGGAGCGGAAAAAAATTGTGTAAACAAACAAAAAGTAAACTGGAAGATGGGAGGGTACATGGCGGCCTTCGTTTAATCTTGTTGGAAGCAAGCAAGCAAAGGCATTGCGGCGGAAGGGGAACAAGCAATTAATCTGGGATCCATCCGGCTTAGTAGTCCTTCTGCCACTCAACCCCCCCAAAAAGGGCTGGGAACATTCTTGCCCAAATGTAAAATATTTTGAACCAATTCAGCTTACATACATTGCAGTTCTCAAAAGGACCAACCCGACGCCATCGGGGACGAATATTGGCATCAGGCTGAGGGGAAATCTGTTCACAGCAGGGTGTCCACGAAACAATAATAATTTCTTTAAAAACGTGCACGCCTGGCAGGCAGGTACCAAAAGGGGGCATAAGCCGCTCTGTAGGACCCCGAGAGAATGATTGACTGAATCAATAGGAGTGTGAAAGAATGAGGTAACAAAGGACGAAGGCGTCAAATGGGGTGTCCAGAATAGATGGGGGGAAGCTGGTAAAGAACGGGTAGGAGTAATGCGACATGTCACAACACTCGTATTAGCAAGCAGAGTTCCAGGCGGATGTCGGTTCGAAACTGATTAGAGGACGAAGGAACAAGGAGGACACTATCTTCCTTCTGAATGCCGTATACAGAGTGTGTTTGGGTTTGTTTATCCGAGCGGACCTGCTGCATCACTGTTCGGTCCTAATCCGGGGTCCCAATGGGCAGATGCACCTGAGCCGCCGTGCCGCCTCGTCCTTTTCTTCCCTCCAGTCCTACCTTAACAGGATACCTATCTACCTGATTCTCGCCTGTTCGGCAGGGATGACCTATCAGGACACCTATCTTTGTCCTCTGAAGTACCGCCGGGCACTTAACACACTGTCCCGCATTGCTGACCAATAGGTGAGTCGTAATGGCCCACCCCGAATACTAATGCACCTAGAACCATCAAAGGACGTCCCCCGCTATCTTTCGGTCCTAAATCCTGGATCATGGAAACTATTCCGCTTTTATGGATCGTCGATGCAATACCCATAAACTTACGGTACACCCTGTAGGATTGCTATGTACAAAAGCATCGACTTGGCTTTCATGTCAGCTTTTGGCTCCGGGCTCTCCCCCTAAATGCGCCGTCTAAACTCCCTCAGGCACAAAAATGGACCCCCCTCCCCTTTCCTTCAGGCCCCCCAATTTGCCCCCCTCCCGCCCTTTTCATCACGTACATTTCGGCCCCGGAATTCTTTTCCTTGTCTCTTCCCTGGCACTCCGACTCCATTCAAAGAGCCGGCAATGCTACAAAAGCGGCGTGTATGCACCCCAGGCAACAATGGCACACCTTTGGACCAAGGGGCAATCAAGTCACTCCTCAACCGTCCTGGACTCTTCTTGTCGCTCCCCATCACCTTTATATTCTTTTCAAAATATTTTCAGAGCACTTGCACGAGTTTGGGGTCTTTTTTCCACCTAACAGCGTCACTTCACTTGATGAGCGAGTGCTCGGCTGCTCAGGGGACTTCGTGTTTGTCAACAACTTCATCAGCTCAGGTGAAGGAACAACAAAGACTTACGTGATGTCAAGAAGGGACACGTACAGGAGTCAAATGACAGAGGCACGTTACACGTCACCATCAGTTAAAAATAAACGCAGTTTGAATGGAAGGGCTACAAAATTGCCGTGTAACGTGCCTCACTGTAAAGCGCTAGCGTCCGTCGTTTTGAATTTTGAAGCGCTTAGCACAAGTTATACGACAGCGATGGATCGCTGTCCGCTGAGCGGCTCCCTAAAGCGATTTTTACGTGTAATGTGCCTCATATACTGTTGATGTGTATTGTGTAGACCTAATATCTGGAAATAGTACCTGTAGCACCGAATCAGCTGTATATAACTGTCATGATGGGAATGTATACGTAGGTATTTTATATTGTGCAGTAGTTTGCAAGGTGTTCCGATTATTGAAATGTCCGTTTTATAAGATAACTAACTTTTAAGCAGTTCCTCTTTATAGTATGGTTATTTAATGTATACCCGTTAGATAGCGTGGACGTCTGGACGATGATGCTAATTATTTCAATGGACAATCAAATTTATTGCAATAAATTCAACCTTATAGCCTATATACTTTAGTAAAACTGCTCAAATTGCTTAGAATACAAATTAAATGGAATTTATTATTATTACAGTATTATCACTGTATCGTCTTGTGTTAGTCATCAGTTGTATAATAATAATATTTTTAACTAGTTATTGGCTAGTTCGTAGGTAGTAATCTGTGGCATTTTCCTAATACTGAAAGAGATTCAAAAGAGGACCATGCAGGGGAATACACGGCGGCCAATCAGAAGGCTTGCACAAACACCATGAATACGATTTATTTTTAATATTTAAATATCCCGCCGACCATCAAGTTGGCTGTACTTGTTTTGCCAGATGAGGTATTTGTGCAATTATTATTAGAATTATTTCAATTTATCACTCCTACATGAAAGATGGAATGGCGTGGCAGCCTGCATGCATAGTACCTCAACAGGGTCGTCTTTAATCGTATAGGGTACGTTGGGGGTAAGTGCAGACGGATTTTGATTAGGTGCAGTTTGAAGGCATGCTACTTCCTCAGTAATTAGCAAGCGAGAGAGAGAGAAAAGTACTGGACAATGCACCTTACCTGAAGATCTTCAAATTGGCCTATGTGGGTGCTCCGACAAATAATAATTGAAAGATGCACGTTGATGCACAATGCCGCACTTACCCCGCGACATGGGGTAAGTGCGATTGTGGAATTCTCTCAGAGTAATAAACATTGTTCGTGTTGCCTATAGGACTAGTGCCACAAAGACAAACTTCCTCTCTCTGCCAGTCCGTATATTCCGAATTAAGAAATTAAAACTGAGAAGTTCTTATAGGACGAACCTTCTTCATTCACTGCTCCGCAACAGGTTGGCTAACAGTACTGGCATTATCTGATTAAAATACCATTAAACTAAATTAGTTGGAAGTGTTTTCACTGTTCGAAGTTTTAGACTGTCGCATTCCGCGACCGGAAGTTTTCCATTGGTGACCGAATTAAGATGTATTGTCTCCTCTTTTTGCGACTAGCTTTACCCTCCCAATAATGCATTTCTGTCAATTATATACAGCACTGGCCAACAATAATTTTGTTACACGAACACCCAGCCCTGTGGTCCAATACATACAGCTCGTATGGGGATTTGGGAAACACCTTTTTCGACGCGAGTGTAAACTAAACTAACCTATGCCCTACCTAACCTAGGCTGAGAGAAATGGACTTTTGTAAAACCATGCTATACGTAACTGTGGGGACCAGTGCCCACTGTAATAGTGCCAAATACCGTGTGTATCGCTGTGGGGACCGAAAAATGTCCCCAGAGTCAGGTGCTGTCCCCGCAGTTACGGTAAAAACGCCGATTTTGGTCCTCAGAGCTAATGCACCAAAGGTAGGGTTGTTTCTTATTTTTTTAGTATAGGCGATGATTTCGAATAAGAAAACCGTTTACTATCCCTTGCTTGAATATACAGTACGGTATATCGTATATGTTAGGCTCAAACCTCGAAAACGGACATTGAGCGAAAAAAAAACAAGATCTTCAAAACGGGCAGATCGCAAAATGCCCCTTTTCAAACCATCCATTTCCCCGGAATGCTCCTTTTAAAAAGACCAGAACGTTTTTCTGGACTACTAAAAAAATGCCAGGACGCGAAATATTAGTGTCGTAGCTGGTTCAGAGAAAGGTCATAACGCGCAGGCAATTTCTTGTTTCCCATTAAGTCAACTGGAGACGCTGGAAATAAATCGCCCTATATTGTTGTCAGCTCGTGCATGGCAACAAGAAACTGCCACAGCGCGTTATGGGCCTTTTCTGAACCAACCACGACACTAATTTCGCATACGGACATTTTTGTGTAGTCAAGAAAAGCTGTTCTGGCATTTTTAAAGATCATCTAGAATTCGCGATCTGCCCGTTTTGCAAAGAGCATACCGCGAAACTCTGTTTTTTCCCCGCTCAATTGCCGTTTTTGGGGCTTGCGCCTAACATACAGTATACATGCATAACCACCCGAGGAACTTGTTGCCCCAGCAAATCCTCATTTTTACCTCACTTGCGACTGGCCCAATAATGGCATATTGATTTTCCCGCAAATCTCTTCCGGAACTGTCATGGCCGCCGGACTTTTAATTTGATTCAAGGTGGCCGCCCTGTTCAGCAGTCTCTGTTGCTATCTCAATGTGTTTTGGCTAGGCTATACACTATACCTGAAACCTGACCAACTTCCAGCTTTCGTAAGAATTATAGATCACCGCGGGCCAAGTGCGATGCTGAGGCGCACTTGCCCCTGACGATGTCTATACAATATAGGAAGATTATCGTGCTACTTTTAACAGAGTAGGCATATGTTGTCGTGAACATACGTGATTTTCGATAGCTCCTGCCACCTTGCTGTGCTAAATATTCAGAAGCAATTCCGTACTTGCCCCATTGTCGCACTTGCCCCAACTTACAGTATAGTTATAGAATATAGACCAATGCGTCAAAGAGTGAATTCACAACATTTGAATGGAGGGGAACTCATGAAAACCTTACCTGCAACAGAATGTGACCAGGATCCTCCAAGCCTCCAAGGCAACAAGCAAAATAAACGCAAAACAGGTATATGATGCATGGATGACTCACATAGGCGGAAGTTATTAACTGAATTGAGGATCGAAGGTGTTAGCATGTTGTCAAGATTTATGCTCCAAAAGACAGTGTACATCAGAACTGCTTGTGGACATTTTGAAGATGTGAACAGCGGCTGTGAAATGTATAGGCGGTACAGGGTTCAAAAACCTGAGGGGGTCCGAAACTTTCTCTCCACCCTGTATTTGGATTTTGATCCTTTAACCCGTGAGCATATGACGCCCACAGCATTAGATGTGATTAGATGTGTGTTGAGAAGCTATAAAGCAACGGCCTTTATTTCGAGTAAGTTATGAAGGCACTATTCCACATCCACCATCCCATCGCAGCAGCCGCCATCCTACGCCGGGTAAACGACCACCGCGGACATATGGCCGAAGCCAGTCAACCATCCACCTCCATTCATCCTATAAGCAGCAGGTAATTACAGTCTCCTCGCGGAACAATTACTTTTTCGGGTATCAACTACCTTGCTAGCTGAGCCGCCAAGCCTCCCGCCCCGATACTTAACAGCATGGTAGATGTCATGCAAACGAGGGCACCAAATAGTCCGAAATGGCTTTCTCTCAACCAGGGGCCATCATCCATCACCCTTATTTATGGCCTGCTTCCTCAATACGCCAAACTGGAGTATATGCCCACCCCTACATCACCTGCTCCCCTGCCGGTATCTTCTCGACCACATCCCTCCCATCACAATAACCCAGACTAATCACCCCTGCACGCAGGCGCATCTATACAAGGCGCTGCCTTTCACCAACATGGACCATGCCTTTGTGCTGCACTGGTACTTCTAATATCTGTAAACAAGTTTTCACAACGACACCTCATCTTCCTCTTGTACTGGGGACGGTCACCCTATATGGGTGTCAGCAGTTCCAAGTCAATTCAGCCATTTTCAACCCAGCTCTTTCTGTCGAACCCCCCATCAGCACTAAATCCTCTCTTTTGGGCCGCGTAATCACACCGTGAGAAAACATGGTGGGACCACTGCTGCTCCATTTTTTCCTTCCTTCTCCAGTAGCTCTTTTCCTCTGCTGGAAAGGGTGTGTAGGATGGGGGCGGAGGTATAAGCAGGGGGGGGGGTTCCGAAGCCAAAAAGAGGTACGAAAAAAATATACAAACAGCTGCTCGAATCACAGGATCCATGGCGGCGACCTCAATCAAGGGGAACCCGGTTGACAAGGAGCAGGGGGCGACACAGGACTTGGGTCGTCAATCTGTTTGTCTATCAGCGCCACCATCAATCAATCACGGGGATAACAGGGTCAGAGTTTGCGCAGGGCTCTTTTTTAGGAGCACAAAAAGTGGGAACGAATTCATCATTCGCGCCGCCTATCCGACATCATTCCGCTGTTTGCCCTACAACTTTGCCCAATTTATTTGACGGAGGCGGCCGCTCCCAGACGCCGTCGACGCTGTAATGGCACACCCCCATACCACCAAATGAATGAATCCGGGCTTCTTATATGCACCCTTCGGTCACTAGTCTCCACCCCATCCATCAAACACAATCTTGGTCTAGTACAAAAAAACGAGGCTTTATTCCACACTCCAAGCCATAAATTAGTGGATAACAGCGATTAAAACCATTGTCATATTCTCTTCATTGTACAGGGTGTTTCATAAATGCATAGTGAGCTACACGACACTGGCAAAGTGTCCAGATTCTGTCGACACAACATTTATGAAATTCCCTGTAATAACCCCCCCTCCCATCCCTTCTTGTATTGTTACTATTATTATAACCCCTGGCACTTGGGATTGGCGCCAAATCAACCAGTTCGGTAGTCAAAGTGCGCATTCATTCTACAATAATATTAATAAGCTACAAACAAGAGCAGTGTCCAAGGCACTTTCGCACATGCACACCGATTCTCACACACTCCCATTCAAAAATCAACGTAACAAAAACTAATGGCCGGACAAATGGCATTCACGAGGAGCCAACCGTCGCTTACCAAGGTACGAAACATTGTTGCAACTGCAGCAGGACGCATCTTGGATGCACCCTCTGCAGCCCGTGACTCTTGACCTCTCGCTTCCAGCTCTCACGGTCCGAATTTTATATTCCCAGGACGACCCTTCACTGGTAACAAAAAAATCACAGTAATATGGAAACAAATCTGCTGCACTCTTTCGTCAGACGTGATTCACAAATTTTGTCCATGAACATGATTAATTCCGACAGTAAAAGCTGGACGCGTTGAATACTATTGTATACTGGAAGGACGCGAGATGGACGGACGGTTGAGTATCAGTCGAGTGCCTGCAGGAGGATATGTAGCTCTCTGAAGGTGTGTCCCAACTTCCCCTGCAGAGTCTGCCTCTTGAGCACGAAGGCCCGGATCGACACCAGCTGCTTGTAGCACTCCAGGCACTTATTGTACCTTTTGGCAAAGAAGCAAACAAACATGTGAGGGGGCCCTCAAGAGAGTTGGGAGACCCCGAGGGTGCTTTTAAAATTTGTAGCCATGCAATAGTCAGACACGCCTTCATCTACCCTTTTCTATCCTTTCCCGCATGCTGGGACATCCCGATCAACCTGCTCTACTTCCTGCCTTTTGTCAACTGAAAAGAACCACCTGCTTCTCCTTCCACCACCTTCATCATTTCTCCCCTATTCCCACCCCCATTTCCCAGAATCCTTTTGTTGACCCCCGCCCACCCTTCCTCAGCAATTTGGGGGCTTACCTCTTCCTCTATCTTCCCTCCAACAAAAACTTTTTAAAAAAATAAAAAAATCCCTTCGATCTACCAAAAATGCCACAATTCGAGCAAAAACCAACCTTTCTTCTCTGGAGATGTCGACCCCGAGCGTTCTGATGGGACTGTTGATGTTGGTCCTTATCACTGAAGCAAAGTTCCTCAGGATCAACCGAAGTGCGTTGCATCCTCCGGTCATGTAACTGCATTTAAAAAAATCGCAATCAATCAGGTTGGCGACAATGCAGTGGAAGCGACAGACAGGCACTCCATCCGATTGATTGTAATTAGCTAAGCGGGCGCTTAGTGAATAGAGGAGGTGCAAAGTGTCCCAGTCCTGAGAGGGGGGGTTCTCCGCATTTCTAATAGTAAAGATGGCCAATTTGTGCATGAAGCGGGGTAGGTCTACAATGGGAGATGCGAGAGCGGGGGCAGAGTTGCATGAAAGGAGTGGGGGAGAAGCGCTGGGAATCCAAGCACCCCCCATTAGAGCAGCATGCATGCACAACAATCGCATTATAATCTGAAAGAAAGAAGAAAAAAAAAGTGCAGCCTAAAGGTTCCTCCTCCCCATCTGCTCAAAATCCTGGCGCACCCTGTAGTCAGCCTCTTCGCTGGATGCAACCGGTCACCCAAATTGGCCCCATCACCTCTAGCCCCCATCCATATATCCTCAAACACCCCCGGGGGCAGTGTTATACCTGCAAGCTGTTGCTGGCCCATAAATCTCCATGGGGCCATCATCATCCCGGCATAAACCTGCTCACCTCACGCCCCCACCCTCTTCTATAATCCTCTTCCTCTATACCTGAAACATCTTTCTAAGGCCATGAACGACCCTTCCCGTTTCTTAATTGCCCAGGTCCAATATCCTCCACTTTTTTTACACTGCCAGCAGGCAACTACCACCCTAGAGCACGATGTTGCCATAGAAGCAATATAGGTGGCCAGAAAAATTCAGTACACTGCACATTTTCCGATGCAGCTCTAACAGGCTATGTATTTACATCCGAATCTGACTCTCCCTACCATTTCAAGAACCGAATCAAATAGGGACACAATCCCTCCGTCCATCGCTCGATCCATTCCTGAATGCGTAACGAGTAAGCCAGCTTCAAATAAATGCAACACCCCCTCCCCTCACAGCCTTCCTCCATTTTCGCCGCCTTTTTTTTGTGTCCCCCCCCCCCCCCCCCCCCCNTTCCCCCCCCCCCCCCCCTTCCCCTCTTAGAAGCAGCACCCAAATGAAGTCATCACCCCCCACCCTAACCCTGGGGGACACCGCTTCCTCCAATTCCTCCGAGCCTGGCCGTGAAATTGCAAACTACAAGCACCAGTTCTTTTGTTACTGGTGCCCTCGCCCCTCATGCAGCAGCCAAACATGCATATATGGCCAACAATAGAAGCTGCATGCTTTTTTTAAAAAAAAAGGTAGTGTACTCACATTTCGAACTTGCTCTGGAGAAGGTCGTGGATTGAAGGCAGGAGGGCCACGCACAGATCCAGGTTCCAGATGGACCTGCAACGATCAAACGAACACATGTTTTACTTATTTGTATAGGACCATTGCAGCCAAGTTCGATTATGCAACTTACGGCCTGAGGACCAGGACACTGAGGAGATCCACCACTATGGCCACTTCACCCATTGACACTGCTGACTCAACTGCCGTCTGCAATGAAAATATCACAATCGTCAGTCAGACATTCAAAATTCAGGTCTGATCTATCGGGTTAGTAGGACCACTTTTTGTGCCGATGGACAAGAATGTGCGCTTCTAGCAAAACCCTGCCTGGTGGGGTAGCGATAATTGGGCGTCGAAAATAGATCTTCACGATGTAATATAAACATCAAATGAACGAGTTCGGCACAATGGGTTTTTTGTTGGGCCTGGCACAGGTGCAAAGGATGGTTCCTTCGCGGCCTTGTTGATGTGTTTTTGAACACTTGTTATGACGGACATGTGCGGGTATTACTGAAGGTAGTTATTTACAAATACACAAACAGTGTAGGTTTCTGTGGTATAAAAACAACGCTAAATTTAACCTTTCAAGTACTGTAAAGTGGAGAAAAAAACGCGTTTAAGTGCCAATCTAATCCTACGTCCTTGATAATAATTAATTTTTTCAAAGAATTCACTTCACTGCACTGGCACAATATTTGTCTTGCACAAAAATTAACATGCCCTATTTTTGCGTAGGACAAAAATCTTGGACTCGGAAATGGATGCGGACAATTCGGAAAAATATCACAATTTTCGGAACTTTGTTTTGGAACTAATCTTGGGTCGCTTTTTTAAATTTTTAAAAATTTGCACTTTCTGGGAGTGTCCTGCCACTAATAGCCCAGTCATTTTAGGTTTTGACCCAAAAAAAATTCGTGTAAAGCTGGAAATTGGTACAAAGGTACTCTTTGACCCCCTGAACAATACACTA
>KZ538491.1:43373-60775 GCA_000934665.2 Catajapyx aquilonaris | reverse complement strand
GGGGGGGGGGCATAGGAAAATTTTGGAAGTCAGAAATTTTCTCTTTCTTGTCTTTTTTTTTCTTCTTTTCTTGGTGGCAAAGTGGATGGTCTGGCTATTTCTGGGCTCGAGTCCAAAAGCCTTAAAAAGCCACATGGCCCACCCTTTCCTACTTTTAGACTCGCAGGTGCATCATTTATGCAGTTTCAATAACCTCACCTCATGACATGCAAAAACTATTATTATAACTGAATCAAAAGAGTTATAAGCAACATTAACATTGTTGACAATCATTGACTATATTTAGATGAATTTTTAGGCTCTAAACTGGTAGTATACTACAAATATGCTAAAAATGGGTTGGGTAAACTCAGAGAGACGTCAATTGTGTACAGAAGGCGGAAGTATAAATAACAATGTGGTTTGTTTCCAGGAGGTGGTGACCCCGGTGCAAATAGTTGTGATAAATCGTGCCAATTAGTCCAGGCCCGAGTATGCGAAGCATGTGAAGCAAATGATTTAGCGTGAAGAGTTTTGGTTTCCCCCCTTTTTGAGGAGGGTCGAAGGAAGGGATAGAGTGACCCCTGAGGTCCCCAAAAAGCTGTGAGTGATGAAGGCGCCTTCGGGTCCTTCCAGAGGCAATCCGACTCCTCTCCCAGCCAACACGTAATGAGGTGAAAAATTTGCCCCCAGTAAATCTTCTAGGTCTCCCCCTCTATACTCTACTAGAAAAACCCCCTCCATCTTTCCGCCTTCCTCAACATTTAAGTATTTCACTCACTCGAGTCACTTCCAATAAGACTGCTGATTTTCACTCTCTCATAGGAATGTGCCACTTTGATAACCACAAAAATGTACAATAGATGGCGCGTATCCTTCCTCTTTGTTCACTACTGCCACTCCGCGGTAACTATGGTAACTACATGCACTTTGGTGATGAGTCAACACGTTTCCTAGCCAATTTTATGTGTACCGGTAATTAATTATTAATTATGATTGTTTATAGCAGTGTCTGCACTTTCCATGCCATACCAAGAAAATTTCAATGGGCAGAGTGCATCATCCTGATAATGGCGAAATTAGTGCAAGTGTGGAAATTGGATGAGGGTGGATGTAAAGGGAGAGCTAGCTGTCGGATGCAATAGCCATTTGGAGTTGGATCCAAACCATCAGCCTCCCTGCTTCATATACAGCCGCATCTATAGAAGCACCGCAATGTCTCCGCCCCAAAAGACCCCCCCAAAAAAATCAACACTCGTTTCCTTTCGGATGAAGGAAGGAAACCCATCCCATTTTCTTCTCTTGAAGCTGACACGTTCTCAGATGTCGGCGTGTGACTTAGAAGTGGGAGGTCACATTCCGACCCGACACATTTCTGTTACCGACAATCACGACAACTCATTTTTCTTTCCATATGTCATCCTAATTGAGGCTACTAGTATTTCCCAGGAAAATTGTTTCCTATTGTGAGATAAGTCAAGTGCAGCTTAGTCCGGTGGTGTTGGTGGGAGGTGACCCTTCCCAAGACCTGCTCCACCATCCCACCCCACCCCGTTCACCCGAATGACCCCCATCATTCCCTGGGGCCATTAGCAGGACAAGCCTTGGGCCATTCGCCGGGGGGGACTCTTGCGTTGAGAGAGAGGGGGGTGGATGGGAGGAAAAAGGAGCAACAAAAAGTGAAAAAAGAAAGAAAAAAAGACGCGTCTCGGAAGGCGCGGGAACCCCGTCCTTCTGGCGCCGAAGTGGTCATAGTCACCCACCACCCTCTCACTAACCCAACATCACTAGCCCTTGCATTTGGCCCATTTGGGTGCAACTTGTGGGTAAATCTATTCAACCTGTTCGCTCTCAAAAATATTTGGAGTAGTTTCTGCCATCTATTCTGAGTTACTCAAAATTTTCAGTCATTTTGATTTTCTATGTGCGAGTCAGATTTGCACAAGTTATGGGCGATTGTGTGTGTGTTTTTTTTTTAAATCACACTGACTTAAGAGATACTAAAAATCGCTCTAAAAATGTCCCATGTCCTACCTACCCTAACCTAATGAAGGTATTATAAAATATCGTTCAGTATTCAGTTACATAAAATAGAACAGAAGTTTTATTTTTAACTCATTTTTTTCACTGCAATTTTCTAATGCATTCTGGCCGGCTATAGTGTTGAGGAAGTTTAGTACAATTTACTTTTTATATTATTTTATGAATAGGAATATTCTCCCAAACACGGTTGCAAGTTTGGGAATACCGGTACTGTTTATTTCATGTAGACATTGTAGCGTTTGTCTCTATCGTAGTATGAACTAAACCCATGTCCATCGTGCATGGTTATAAATTTATAATTATTATGTTGATGTATAGAAAATTTCTTGGACTTTCTTTGTTAAAAAAATTATGACCAAACGTATTTTCGAGATGCGGTAATATTAACCATAATATGCAATAATTTAATACACGTCTTTTATATAGGCTTAACACGTACATGATAATTAAGTAGCAGCTAGTTATATTTTCTAAACTACTACAGTAACGATAAGGCAGTTATTTTCTCCCAGTTCCATTGACAGCAGATGAAACGGTCCAATTTTAGCACCCATAAAATTCGCAGTAAAACGAACCCGGCCTTTCACAGAATCATCCCAAATATCGCAATAATTCTCCCAGCTGATGGCCCCCAGCATCCCAATCCGTTACGAAATTGTCTCCCCAAATTAGTGCCGAGTGGAAGAGGAACCTTATTGGGATTGGCTGGTCCTCTGCAGCTTCCATTGGCCAGACTGCCTCAAGTGGGCATGCCTCCGACATGCTGGGCGTGCCCATGATGCGTCGGAGGCGTCGGAATAAGAGGAACACGTCAAAAAAAAAGGAACAAAAAAAAAAAGGTCCATGGAGGATGGTTGCCGTTCTGGGACCGTCAGCTGCACCAGATCGGTTGTGGTGTTGAGGGACGGATGGCCAGTGTCCAGCAGCACCTGATGGCAACGTGACTGGAGTCAGGATGAGTTTTGCGGCGTCTTTTGTGGGTGCCTCTTGTGCAGCTTCTGAGCCTCTCTTCGCACCTTTCTTCGACGCACCTACTGAGGTACTGTATAAGGACGCATTTTTGTAAGAGCATGCAATATTTTCAAAAAGCTTCTGTCTGAAAGCGGAATCTTCAATTTCTTTAAATTGAGCATTACCTGCAGATATATCAATGAGGTAAATGTAGCAAGAAAATGAGCAGAAAAAAATAATTATATTGCGTGGAATAATTGCGAAATTAGAACCTGTGTATCAAAATACACTGTACAATAACGAAAGAACTGCATTAACATAGATCCATGCAGCTATATGTTCGCTAATTAATTCGCACAAGTTAATATCGATGTAATGATCCTTTGTGAATAACATAGATTATTATATAAACCACTTGTTCTAAGATTTACCAACAGTTCCTCACAAGATTCAGTTTTAGGAACTGGTCTACCCTTGGTAGGAATTATTGAACCTGCATTTTGCTCTGGTGCAACTGGCCCAATAAAGTCCTCTTGTCACACGGAGCAATGTTTGAGAAAATAATGTACATGTCGCAAAATGATAATAATACGTAATTCTTCTGAAAAGTACGAAAATTATACAGTGCTCAGTTATGTGAGTAACCTATATACGAGTATATACAGCTTGCGGGTGTAGGGATGATCAGACAAAACATTCTTTTGCTAGTCAGTGCGTGGTAGATATATATTTTTTTACTTGTATCACATTTTGTTAACAGATCTAAACGTTCCCGTGCGGGTAAAGTACCGCGCATCACTGTTATACATTATACATAGTTATTTTCATTTATTTATCATTAAAATAGTGTTATATCAAACTGGAGCAACAAAGTAAAATATGCTGCAATACGGTAACAATACTATTCCATATTACAGTTGAATCCGGATATAACAGCCTCGTCTGTATAACTTTAGGTTATAACGACAAACTCGAAAGGCCGGTCCCAGCATGCTGGGACCGGCCTTTCGAGTTTGTTATAACCTAAAGTGCAGATTTGGAATGAGAATAGTACAGTTGAATCGGGATATAACAGGGCTATAACAGACTGATTTCCGCGATCCCTTGAAGTCTGTTATATCCCGATTCAACTGTACTATTCTCATTCCAAATCTGCACCAACTGTTTGGAAATGGACCCGGAACACCTGACTAAGTGAAATTAACCGAGTGCAAGCTTATTCTACCAGGCCTACTGTTTTTTAAAAATTAAGCTTGCCTTTAGAAATGTACTGTCATACTTTATTGACAGTATAGGCCCTATGTAGAGACGTAGTTCCGCTGACATTAATTCGAATCAACTCAAGAGGCACGTTATTCAAAGTGGCCTACACCTAATTAATGCATCTCGTAATATTGCTCTATAAAGGCGGTTTTTCATAATTCAGAAAAAAAAACCAAATTCTAAACATTTCGCGTCACACAATTCGGTAAACGTATAGGTTTATAAGAATTAATGTTTTCTAATGACTTATGACGCATCCTGGAGGATTTCTTTGGTACGTCTTTCCATAATGCGTTATCAGGTGCGGAGGAAAAATACGACATTATAGGGAAATGTAAAAGCAGAGTGCGAAGTCTTTCACCGTATACTTCAAGGACTATTCCTATTTTATTGCCCCGCGCACTGTATAATTCATTATTTATATAGTGCTACATTCCTCGATATCCACCTGACAGAATCACTCTTTGTTAACATTCAAAAAGTTAACATTTTAAAATTGTTTCCTTCGTTCTCAAATGCAGCAAAAGGAATACCGTAATATTGCCATAATACAAGCCTTGAAGAAGCTTTCCGCATAACTGCCGGTCTCCAATTTTTCACTCACAAAATGTGTAAAATCTTATTCTGGCACTATTTTCTGAATAGTTCTCAATATTTTTAGTCCTGTTTAAATCAAGTACAATTATTGAATCCGGATATAACAGACTTCAAGGGACCGAGGAAATCAGTATCTTTTAACAGAGGTCTGTCGTTATAGCCAAATCGAAACTTTTTCAACGAATAAGTTACACAAAGTTTTCTGCTTTCCACATAATGCATATACTATACTGCATACTGTCGATACTGATTATAATGAAACTATCCCCAAGCATGCTGCGAAATCTGCTCACCCATATAACTTAGGTAGGATCCCAAAAAATCTGTAATTTTTTTCCTGCCGTCTCTTTCTTGCTAAATATACCAGAAAATGTATGATTTTGACCTTTTCGGCAAGTGTTAGATCAGTGACAGACTGTAGAAAAATCATCCCCGCTCCGGCTCCAGTATGCAGTGCTTTTCTGTCGTGGAAAAGGAAGAGGAGTAATAAAAAATAGCATATTTTCCTTTCAAGGGGCCAAAAAATAAAAGGTATGTTATAGCTGATGTGATGTGAAATGAGTCTGTTATATCAGGCGTAAAAATACTTATGGAGGTTTGCCGGGACCGACCTTTCGAGTATGTTATAACCAAAACTTCGTTATAGCCGTGGCTGTTATATCCGGATTCAACTGTATAATTTATGGAATTGTATAGGTAAAGATTAAAGGGTTAGCGCATGTGGCAGAAAAAGAAATTATTTACAAATAATATACCTCCCAAAGCTTACCAGTGCAAGTCGCTTTTGCAAGAGTCATATCTAATGAATCAGAAAAACTTACGATTTGACGGAATAACAGACTTTGACTCATGCCGTCAATGACAAGGTGTTGTCAGGAATGCGTACTTCTTCGAAAGTAGAAGGCCAGCCATTGTGTATTATTTTAAAGCTTCACAGTTTTCTCTGAACATATTTCAAGAATAATATACAGGTGTACGCTATAATAACATCGCATTTATGTACCGCATACTCAAAATATGAGAAGGTCGGTTACAATAGTAAGCTTACTCGTCGAATTTAATGAATGAGCACACCTTTTAGTCTTTAATGCATCGTTTCATCAACTATGTAATTATTAGGTTATAAAATGACTGGAAGGTGATATTATTTTAATAACCTTTATTATTTTATATATGATTCCTGCTTCCCCCCACAGCACAATCTGTCTGATCCGTCCCTGTATGGCACGTGGTCCTTTGGCCCTCCTCCACCACCACCACCCAACCCTTACCTGGGCCAACCTGACCTGGTCCCAGGCAGTCTACCACCTTCAGAGCACCTGTCCCCTCCTCCATGCCAAACAGACCTCAACGTGGTCCAGCAGCAACACCGGCCTGTCAAGAGGAGGACCACCGCCAACAGAAAGGAACGCAGGTACCCTGACACAGTTACTCTCTCTCACTGCATGAACCTATTTCCTGATGCCAAATTGTTGGAATCCAAACGGCGAATCTGTAGAAAAGGGCTGGGTGCGACTTTTGTTTCCCCGGCTCCAGGAGAACCCAAAGCATCAACAACGCCTTTGCCGAGCTGCGCGATTGCATCCCAAATGTCCCATCGGACACAAAGCTCTCCAAGATCAAGACCCTACGACTTGCCACATCATACATCGCCTACCTCATGGAGATCCTCAGGGGCGAACCAGGGGCCAATCCTCCTACAGGGTTCAGGGCTGAGCTCTCCAGGAAGCTGGAGCGATGCGAAGAACGACGGAAGAGGGACCTTGTAAGTTAACACCAATATTATTTTTGACAAATATTATCAACTGATATTTTCTTTGCCCTTTTCTCGTTCAACCGAGGAATATAAGGCCCCATAGATTTTCGACAAACAAAATAATCTCAACCGAGACTGATAACCTCATAGGTCATTTCACATCAACGGCCCTACCCCTACGTTGATCACGTTAGGTCCTGAACGGGTCCCTTTTTTTTGTGTGTGTGTTCCGGTTACTTGTGGGTAAGGGGGACACCCCGTGAAGTTTCAGAGGGTCAGACTAAACAACCCGGAAAGGGGCAGGATTTTTGTCGCCTCCGATCGGGTTCGCACGACGCAGAATAATGTTACATCACTAGTAACCCCGTGGTTTGGACACACCAATCCACTCAGCTAATAATAAGTAAATCTGTGGGATGCTGGCCAGATCCCAGATAGTTATCACCTGACTATTTGTCACCATGGGAGGCGGCAGTGTCTCATTGTGGGTCCATCAGTCGGATTGGAGTGTATGGGAAGGACAATGTTAATCACATTAGTGTCTTTATATTCGGCAGGCGTCGGCTTTGGGAACAGCGACGGCGTCCTCGGGAGGATTGGGCAGCGGTGAGAGGAAGGGCAAAGGTCGTACCGGATGGCCCCAGCACGTGTGGGCTTTGGAACTCAAGAATTGACAATGGGACAATATTAGTACGACAGTGCTGTGTATATCTGTGAATAAAGTGAGTGTATGTGTCAATAAAATATACGCATTTTTCGCCCATTGATTGTTGAACTTTAAGTCATAAAATATTGGCATCGGAATCAGCTGACAAACATTGCTCCAAAACCAGACCACCGTTCAAATGCCTCGGAGGTTTGACGATAAAAAAAGCAAGCAAATGTTAGTTGGCAACAATCGCAGTAGGATGTAACAATAACTCAAGCTGGCGGCAGTGAAAATAAACATGAGGATCCGGTTATGGTTTTGGTTGGAGGTTTCAAGGGGGTGGGTGGATAGGAAGGCTGGGGAGGTTAAAAGTTGTTGGTGGGAGGATACTATCTCACATGTATCTACACCCAAAGAGAGGGCCACCTGCAAACTGAAAAAAAATGGGGGGCCGATCCAGAGAAGGGGAAAAAATATACATTTCGGGTCTTTATGGACTGGAGACGCCGCAAGATTCGGGACATTTGGTTGTGCATGTGCCAGAAGGGCCAGAAGTGAACTTGTTGGAAAAAGGGCAGGCGGTGGAGGGGGGGTGGTAGTATCTCTTTTCTTTCTGTCAGAGGGTCACAAGCCCCACGTCGGCCCCCCACGGATTGGGCCCCACTTCCTCTCTGCCGTGCCCTCCATTTATTTTCTAAACAGCCTTCCAAACCACTCCTGCACCCCTTGCAACAGACACTGACCTGTTAGTTTGCGTCTCATTTGACGCATCAACTTCACCAACTCATCATCGGGTTAGGGTTTACTAATGTAGGGTATAGACACTACTGAAAGATCCAAGAGCTGTGAGTCAGAAAAATGTTGCCCAATACTAGTGTAGCATGTATCAATTATTTGATTTGTCTGGTGCCTCTCTATAAATAATTCATTTTGATCATATACTTAATCCAGTACATATAGATACCCTATACGTGCCATCTGCATACACTTAACAACACTGAACAGTGAAGGTAACCGGTATGCAGTCAACCATGCAGTGCTTGCACCAGTAATTTTGATGTACTGTACAGTATTCCTTGCATTTTGTGCAAGAGTGGGCAAAAAAAATGATTGCCGTAAAAGTAAAAAAAAAAAACTTTCTTTCAGGAACAGGGGGTGCTTCAAATGTATGGAATCTAAGTATGCTCTATTTACATTAATTTCACTTTTAGCTTAGCAAATATTTTCACTGTTATGCGATTTACTTCCGTAACTCCTAGTTGTGCTACATTAATCCACTGGAACACTACATGGCAATTAGATTGACCATATTCAGTGTAAGTTATACGAGTATCATCATCATAAAATATGTATGAACACTAAATTAATTTACCACAAAAAATATTGTGGAGCTATGTGAAAATTACAGTAAGAAGAAGTAAGTATTGAAGAGTGGGGGCGTAGAATAATATTGTTGACTCAATTAGTTTTGCAACAATAAAAAAGCACCATTTTCTCAAAACTTGATGGGTCCTTCATTTCGGATTTAGATTTTTTATGATTTTGTAGGATTAAACAGATCCAGTTAAAGGAGACAATTCCCTGCTAATGCGTTACGCTCTCTGTCAATAATAACTAATGATCCTCGTATCCTGCGGGATAGGTGACTTACCTATCAGGTGAATGGAGGACGGCATAAACTGGAGGATAATTTCTACCATTCGCAGCATGGTCGATGGTCCACAAATTGATATCGAGAGGTTAGGTTAATTGCACAAATGGGGGACTGATAATTTATTATTGTACATTTTTATGAACAATAAAGCTCACTGTTGCTACTTGCCAACAATTATCAAGCAATGATTTTCAGCAATGTAATCGTTATTAAAACACGCTGTGGAAAGTTTGTCTTATTAGAAACACACTATTGAAATCCAAATCCTAGGATTTTGAAACAAGTTGTGTAATTAGAACGGCTGTCACAATAAAATGACATTATTTTACGCAAGTTTCCCCCGATTCAGATTATATACCGGCATACCGGGTAGTATTACAAGAACTGGAATCATCGCCCTGCTGTGCAGGGGTTTCACCCTTCTGTCCTATACAGGTAATGACAAACTTTGGCTTATTGTTTTCAATTAGCCCACTACACAATGACCATTTTTAAGGCATATCGATTATCGAGTGTATATGAAATGCGAATAAACTTCCCGGAAGTTGCCCGGGTATGTTGTGGTGGTAGTGGTCGGGGATTAGGCTAATCCCCGACCACTACCACCACAACATACCCGGGCAACGCCGGTGTAACCTGATAAGTTGCGAGGCTAGCAAGCTGTCTATAAAAAAGATAAGACTTTCCCAAGATGACAGTAAAACCCTTTCCGAAGTGCCTTAATTAGTTCACATTTAATCTTTTTTTAATTACCATATAATGTAACAGCATCTCACGTAATTAACGGACGACTCCTAAATCAGTATTATGGCAACACACACCGCTCATGTCGCACTTTCTCTCTCCAGGATCTCCATTGTACACCAGTCAACTTGCACAACTAACCCTGACCTCCGAAACAATCCTGCATCATACGCAACATGTAACCCGGTTTGCAATGCCTATAACTACATTCAAATCTCTAGAAATCGTCTTGACCATCGTTGAACCGCGAAGGAATTCAGCCAGACAATGGCAATTAATAAGATACGAGCTAATTGGCACTGCATCCCAAACATATGCTTATCAGCCGAGCCAGACAAAGAAATACATGCTATATTTATGACCCAACCTTGACCCACGCTACAGTTGAAAACCACACCTTGCTTTGGTCCGTTGCACCTGTTGTAATTAGATGAAATGATTGTTTGCAGCATGTGTCAAGCAATGCACATTCTGGCAACAGTGGGAGGCCATGTGCGTAACGGACATTTTTGGCGGTCGGCTCACAGGATAAGATAAAGACCGGTGAAAAATAAACCACGTGGTGGAGATACTCAGGCCTGTCCAGACAGTTTGCGACACACTGAAGGACTGCCGTACGGTATGGCTAGTAACATGCTCAACTTGGACACCTCTGAGGCCAAAAGCAACGAAGCCAGGTATACAGCCTCATCAGTACACTGAAAAAGACATGTAATGCATTGCCTTATTTCAGGGATGTTAACAAAAAGAGGGAGGATTATCTGCCTTGGCCGGATTATTTCATGGCGGTGGCTTTTCTGGCAGCCATGAGGAGCAAGGATCCGGCGTCCCAAGTGGGTGCGTGCGTTGTCAACGGGGAGAATAAGATTGTCGGGGTGGGATACAACGGGATGCCCAATGGCTGCCCGGATGATGAGTTCCCGTGGCAGAAGGAGTCCAACGATGCGCTCAGCACCAAGTACATGTATGGTGAGTTAATGTGTAATGGCCAATACTGACAAAATGGTATTAGTACCGGTACCGTGGGTATGAAAATTGAGCTCATAGCCGTAAATGTTAGTGAACGTCAGGCACTTATGGCCGCATACATTAGAGCAGCGCTACTTCTTTACACTTTACAGTCTATGGCATAATTAGATGAAAAATAAAAACCAGTTATTCAATTTGGAATATTTCGTGATACCGTACAGGAATGTACAATACAATTCATTTTCAAATTGAGGATGGGAATTCATGATTATTTCTTCCCCGCTCGAGACTTCAAATCGGGGCAATATTTTAGCTTGGAGACTGGCCTTTTTATGAACATGCCCAGTCTTATCTTGACATTAAATGTTTAAAAATCAATCACACCTTTCATGCCAAGATAAGGTAAATATGGGAAAAATAAGATATTTAATGGAAATCTGAATATTTTGCATTTAAAACATATTTACATATAAATTTTCTTGTACATGTAACAGTGATAAAAAACATCATTCTATTCAATAATACCATCTAATGTAATTGAGAATGCAAAGGTTACATTCGAGTCACTGGTGTCTTTATGCCAATATATTAGTACAGCCCATATTTTATTACTCTTGGTAGCAAAAACTTCATAAATGCGCAGTTATCTTAAATCATTTTCCAGTCTTGTGGACAGCTCGTCCCACTTGAGTCGCTGGGAAATCTGTACGCCCATCTTCTCCGAGCTGGCGTTAATCAGGTCTTGAAATTCATTTCAGTGTGCCATGCTGAAGTCAATGCAATTCTCAACAAGAATACTGCAGATGTGAAAGGTTGCTCCATCTACGTGGCCATGTTCCCCTGCAACGAGTGTGCTAAAGTGATCATTCAGTCAGGCATCGTGCGTGTAGTGTACATGTCAGACAAGAACTTCCACAAGGTGGAGACGGTTGCTGCCAGAAGAATGTTTCACTCTGCGGGAGTTGAGTACGATAAGTTTGTGGCACAGAAGCCACGCATAGTCATTGATTTCGATGCCATTGACTGGAATAAGGTCACTCAGATGCCTGCAACACCCATCAAAGCTGATGTGGAGTCAGCGCCTGAGAAGGTGAATGTAAGCAAGTTCACACTCTGATGTTCAACCATGTCAAACAAGTACAGTGCAGACAAGATGACTCTGGCGTATTTATTCTTGTAGGAAAAAACAAACATTGGTTTCAAATGTACAGGTAGTAAAACATGGACAAAGCCCAAGAAAGAATTGCGGAGAGGACCTGGGATCGATGGAAAGGAGCTGAAACACAACAGGACTTATCACTATTGTTGATCATATTATGCAATATTTTTTTTTACACCTCCACAGAGCCATTTGCCCAATTCCAACCATCCCATTAATTTAATCTAATGTTCATCTCTCACCCCCCTCCCCACAACAATGCATGGATTACATTTTTTCTCTCTCCGTACTGGCATTTCTTTTTGTGCACATAGGTCGCATTGAACACCTGTTTTTCATGCATAATGAGCCTCTTGATTTTTTTTGTGTACCCACATTACACTGTATTAAAAATGTACAGAAAACAATCTCACTGCTCATTTGTAAAATGTGACAACATACATAAATTCAAGAGCCCATTGTCAGTGCTCATGAACACTGCAGTGCTTGACGTACTGTACAGTCTGCCACACCGGATGCAAAACAAGCAATGGAGACAGTCTTGGAGAATCAATTCTACCCGTAAAAAAAAACTATCCATTGTACCTCAATCCTTGAATATGAAAGCCTCTATGAAAATTCCACAGGTAAAACAACTGCCAATCCCACTTGCAAAAATGTCAAGCCAAAAAAAAAAAAAAAGCTCAAATTTGATAGTCCACATTCTCGACTCCCCATGTCAACTGCCATGTAATATTCACAGAATATTGTCTGTTTCTGAACGCACCGACACTTCTTATAAGATGGTCCATAGTAAATGGCACTTTTATCTGACAGTTGATTTCTGATGCTGCTCCTGCTTCACTGGTATGGACAAAGCCAACAGATATGATAAGAGTACATCAGAACCAGACTTGTAGACAACTACCATGACTTTTGACTTGCGTGAAACGTGAATGACCCCGACATTTCCGTACAAAATTCCATGCGTTTTAAATAAGGCAACATGCACCAATAGTGATGGGTCCTTTGGCAATGCAGTCCACGCTTCACCATGCAAAGTTCATGTGAAATGGCCCACTTGGTTCTAGCACAGAACTCACATGACGGCAAACATATTTGTCATGAAACATGTTGCACACACCGGTAACAAGTAAGTATCCAGATTTGTTGCCTGTTCAGTCACAATAGCAAAATAATTGTCTTAAAAAATGAAAACAAACAAAGAGGNGGGTGGGGAGGGGGGGGGGGGGTGGGGTCAGGAAGAGAACTGGAAAATTGTAACTGGATCCACTGAGCTCGCCTGTCCCATGTACACGTGAGCTGCTAAATTCAGTTGACGCAATTCTGCTTTGCTGCTCCATCACCGCCATCCTCCACAGGCGCCTTTTTCTGAACGGCTAGTGGTGAGGAAGGGGAAGGGGTTGAAGAAGAGGAGGTTGGAGTCGGGGGAAGTGGAGTGGAACTGGGGGCAACACCGGAGGCGACTGGATCATTGGCAGCATCATCAGAAGTGGAGTTAGCATTGGGGGCAGCCTGGCCTGCAGGTAGCCCTGGGGGCTGAAATGCCACAGCACAAGGGAACCTGACGTGGCACTTGAGCTGGTAATCCACAGCTGCTGCTTCACATGGGCCAAACTCACCATCACGGAAGGCCTGCAGAAGTTTACTGCAAGTCTGTTGGCAGAGAGATGAAACAATGTTATGCCTGCACTCACTCAGGATGGACACGCCTAACTGTGTAATGAGCCCCCATCAGTCCTAGCGATCCAACTACCAACACATGATTCTTCTGGAGTTGGGAATTTCATCATACAGGAGCTGGTGTATATCAAGTGAGCAATGCAGCAAAGGTTGTCTGCACACCAGATTTCAGTGTAATATGCAACAGACTATTGTTACATAGGATATTCTGGTTTCCACATCATGTACTTCATGTTACACTCACCTCTATACTAACACCTTCCAGTGATCTGTCCAGATTGGTAGCCAGTCGTATGGCCTCCTCCTGCTGCGAGGCGTCCAGATGGTACATCATTTTCGCACCTGCATAAATAACAAGAACAATATGATCATACACAAATAACTACTGAGCAATGTGTGCTCCAAAGTATCCATTTTCAGTTAGACATTTCTTTTGCATGAAGACGCTTATTATTGAGCAGCTCCTTTTGGGAATTTTCTTTGAAAATAAGATAAGCTGATGGTTTATGCCTCAGAAACTAGATGTGAGATGGGACAAAGCACAAACCTTGTAGAAGATGAGGAAGTGAGTTGTGATGCTTGGCAAGGAACTGTCGGTTGAGTGTGCGGGTATCCCTTCCTTGGTAGATTTGTTCCATTGCCCTACGCAGGACAGTGGTAACTGGCTCCGCCAAATTGGGGAGCCTTTTTTCCATCTGCTCATGGAAGCGGACAAGATTGCAGTGGAGCTCTGGATTGTCTGGGTCCAGCCTAAAGGTGCGCTTTATCGATTGAAGCATCAGCAGGGGCTTGTCTGAAGAAAAAAGGAAGTATGAAGCTCCAACAAACAGCCTCACTTTGAAATCAATTCTCACAAGACCATGAAATTGAAAACAAAATTATAAACCAACATTTAAGCAAAAAAGAGCAAATAACAGTAAAATAATTGATCTGATTTCAATGTTTCAGAAAATCAAATTTCTCCTTGAAGGGATTTAACTGCAAAGAATGATGTAGGTATGCAGCTAATATTTAATCATCCCATAATATCAAATAATATCCACCTCAAATAAACAGTACCGGTACTTACTGAAGAACTCAAGACTAAATTAAATTATGCCAAACTAAAGTACCAGAAATGAAAGACATGCGATGCAGATGACCATGCCATACCTTTGCGAGAATAGATGCGGTATGCAAACAAGTGCGTCTCTATTCTTTTAGCAGCCAGTGTTTGCAGAGGCTGTAGGAAGCGCACAGCATGTTGCAGAGGGTCTTCAGGACGTGACAGTCTCTCTGGGATGAGCTCATCTTGTGGTGGTCCAGTATCTGCCTCCCCCTCGCCACCTTGTCCCCCGGACTGTCCCTGCTGCCCTTGCCTCTTAGAATGCTGCTCCCTCTTCTCTGCCTGCTGCTGTGCAGCCAGACTTTCCTGCTCAGCTTTGCGACGTGCCCTGCGCTGCTTGCTTTTCAGCTTACGGAGCTCAGACGGGGCCAGGTTTTCTGCAATGACACATGACATGTTGAATCAGTTTGGAAAATAAAGGCACACTACAAGAAGTAGGCTACACAACAGTCATTACAAGGTTACATTGGAAGCAGCACAGATATACCTTTATATTTTTAAAAAGCGATTTTATACAGTATATGATAACATGCTAGAGCCAACAAATGTACAAATACTGAGTTTCAGACATGTTATTAATGGCAAACCTGATATTATACATCATAAACACGCCGGTGCTCACGTACCGAGCATGAAGGGTGTGGCCAGAGAGTACAGTGAGGCAGAAAACTTTTACAATACCCAGACTAAGTTGCAGTCAACACTGCAAGGTGGTCATGTATTACCAGCATCAATATAAATTGTTGGTGTAAGCTACAGCTGACACAGCATTACAATGACGCAGATCATAATCATAGTTTACTCCAAAGGTAAAGAATGTCATGCATCCCATAAACCTTGGGATGCCAATGCTTCCTATCATTAGGCAAGTGCCTGCACCATTTCTCCATGCAGATCACTAATGGGGGAGTCCTGCAAAACCAGTGGACAGCACCTAAAACGCCCTTGAAGGTCATCCCCAGCCAGTGAGCAGCTCTCCCCTCCCCAATACCTCCTGACCTCGACCTCAGTCCATACCAAACACCTCCAAGCAGCAGTTTCTCCTGCAGCACAAACATCCAATCAACCTCCTTCCATAACCCCCACCCCACATCCCATTTCCCCACCCAGCTGACCCACTTCCCAATCTTTGAATTCCATGCATCGCTCACATGGACTCATACACAGCCATGTCTTGGGGGTCGGTGCTTTGCTTTTCTGTCGGTTCGCTGCCTGCCTTTTTGCTTGCAAAATGACCCGATTCGAATTGTTAAGAAACACACCATTTCTTGCGCCACCTTGCCCCACCCAGAAAAAGGGTCCCTCCTACACAGTAATCACCAGGCAATCATGGCGAAGGCTGCCTGCTCCAAAAGATCTGTCTAATGGATGGGTACTTAAGGAGGCTGAAAATTATGATGTAATGAAATCTGACATGTAGGCAGGCGAAACGACGTGAAAAGTGAGAAGAGATGTCTTAAGAAGGACACCTAATTGAACTTTTCTACTCTATCGCACTGCTCAACGTTTCATCTCCCTGATTCTGCTAACCAAGCAAGTGGTTTTATGAACGTGTCGCCTTCATGCGGAGTGCAGTGAAAGTGGCAGATGCCACTTCTTCTGGAACCAGAAGCTTATTTCTCTTAGAAAAATCACAGAAGGAATTTAAAATGCATGCACGCATTTAGTACCCAAGTACTGTGATCCTAATTACATGCCAATTGTAAAAAGCCATCACCTTGGAATTTACCTGATTAATTTTCAGTCTGAATCAGTTTCAATCATGAAACCCTTCGCAGCAAATTACAAAAATGCCATTGCTTTATATGTTACAGCATCCCCAGCAGTGACTGCACGAAAACATACACGAACAGCCTATTTGACATGGTGACCGGTGTGTACCGTACACCCACTATTTTTTCAAAGAGCAGAAATTTTCAATGATATTACTGCAAGTGCATCATTTAACATCAGTGGCCGCGATTATAAATGAGCGCAGTGACACTCCCCTAATGCAATGTGCCAGATTGTCTCTCCACCAGCATTGTCATCAGTTCCTGGACGGCCGTCACCCGCGACAATCAATCGCAATTCAAAAGCTACACCTGCTTCATAAATTACTTTCGCGCGTCGCCTCATTGTTCCTTTTAAAATACGCCTAATTGGGGGACCGCCACTTTTACAACATCGCCCCAGTCCCTGCTCAACCTTTCCTCCTCCCAACTAGATCTGGGGCAAATGACTCCTGAGGATTTATTTACCTCCCCAAATCATTTCGCAACCCTCGTGATGACCGGAAGGTGCGGGAGATAATCCTTCGCCACGACACAACACGACCAACGGTTTCTCTCTCGGCCGAAAAAAAAACAACCCCCTCCAGGCACGTAAATATTAAGTTTAAGGTAAAAGCTTCCTCTCAAGGAAAAGTGACAAGCTCGAGTGGCAATTAGGCGACCTTTGCACAGCCATGTTTTCCTGAGCAAACAGGAGGACACACGGGAATACCACAAAGACCATTATTTTTATTCCTGGGAATCAACTTGCATGTTTCTCTCGCCGTGCTTTATAGTGGATAGTTTTTCCGCCACGGTGCTCTAGCCAAGTACTGAATCACTTCCTGAGGAGGCCTGGGGCCGTGGCCACGTCTTTTTACCCTGCTGGAAACCCCACCTCCTGATTCCCACCCACTTGCTTTGGCCCTGCAAGGTCTGCCACAGTGCGAAATCGGCGGTCATACGCGATACCCACTCTGGAGATGCGGCTGCAGTGTCATACCGGGTGACCCCCTTTTGTGTTATGGACATCCAATAGTAAGTACTTCTTCCGATCCCACTGTTCAAGTCTCCGAAAATATGCAGGCGAAGGGGGCGG
>KZ538491.1:0-43298 GCA_000934665.2 Catajapyx aquilonaris | reverse complement strand
AGCACAACACGATGTGTTGCCGGCCGCGTTGACACGTCACAACAGCCCCCCCGAAAATAAGGTCCATATCCGGCATGGACATGATAGGAACCCGGGTGTGAACAACAGCCGCACGTGAGTATATAAAAAAAAAAAAATATGCAGGGGGCATGAAGTGGGGAGAAAATAAGGGGCTTTTCACTTTCATGCTGTTTGAGGGCCTCTGCTCCAGTTCCTTCAGGAAAATTCGCTCATCGATTATCTAACAGGAGGCTGGGGCCGTGGTAACCACTTCCTCATTGGAATAACCTCCGCCTTCCAAAGTGGTTCCCAGGGCTCTTAATCATATTGCTACCCGCCTCACGAATTCGCTGCTACTTGCCAAGCAGGCACTAATACATAGTTATGTGACGGAACTGTAAAAAAAAAAGAAGGAGTATGCAAAATATGGGCCGGTACAGCATAATTTAAATATTCATGTGAATTGACATATTCTCAAAAACCATACATTGGCTTCACTGAGTAAGCCTGCACATTGTAATTAACAAGTTCCCCAAAAAAAACAGGTTTTGAGATAATACCACTGGGTAGCATGACCTTCTAAGTTACTCCGTGGATACTAAAATCCTTGCTGGATTACGTCAAAAATATTCAAGGCGCCGCAGAGTGTCCGAGAAAACTACGTATGTGACATCATTATCAAATTACCCACATACAGTTCACCTGTCACGTAGGGCCTGTCAGCATCCTTAAATCTCAAAAACTAGACATATTTCCTGCACATACACCGCACCCCCACAGCAGGTTTTCCATTTTACAACGCCCCCCCCCNCCCCCCCCCCCCAACTCTCGGTCTGACGCTAAAAAGGAATGCCGGATTAATAGTTACGTGATAAAAGCGCAGGTCCTGCTTCCATCCAGCCAACAACTTTTACTCAAGTCCTTCATTTCGTCTCGTTTCCTAGACCCCGCCACACAATGCTGCTACCGAGATATCTGAAGGACGTCAATGTAATTTTTTTATATATTTATTTTTCATCTCGACATTTGCGACCTCGCTTGATGCCTAGATAAACCACACCTTAGCATCCTATCACGGTCAAAAGGTCATCACCGTTTCCGCTTTCGCGCCCGATAATTTCCTTCATTTATATTAATAACGGGTATGCCTCGACACGGTCTGAATATTCCGTCTTCCCCCCCTCATCATTCGTGCATAAAAGAAATCATTAGCTTCAAGTGTCGCCTTGTCACGTTCACTTCCTTATGAGAAAATGCCACCGACATTTCGATCCACCCGTGATAGGTCAAAAATCCGCTTTCCAATGCTCTCTGGATAGGTCACTTAAAAGACCGGACTCAGGTCGACGTCCAGAATCCGGAAGCGGCCTTTGACACCACAATGGCCTCCGCATCATGGGGGGTATCTCTGGACAGCTCCAATTTGCAATAGGAGAAAAAGTGAGAGGAGGTCAAGGACGTGTCCACCTCTAGAAGGGGTGGAGCCCATGTGTTTCCCAATGCACAAATCCGCGGACCGAGGCCGTCGCGCTTCCGCTCCACAGCTTGGCTACTTTTTGGTTCCAGGTAAGGTACGAAGAAATTGAACATACAAAAAAAGGCAGCATGTTTTTTTGCTTAGGTAGGGAGGGAGAAGCGGAACTTACGAGTTGGGCGTGACGACCCCGACATCAAGCCCCAAATAACCTCGCATGTTACTTCCCATTCTTTTTCGGCAACCTCACGGCCGCTATCTCACTACATACACACATACATACATTTAAATTAATTGCGAACCTCCTGCGATGTGGGTTGACCAAGACCGAAGGGAAATTATTTCGCCATTTTCCACGGAACAATACGCCGGGACAAAAGGAAGTCTTGTGTAATGGGTCGCTTCTTACGCATGAATTCGTGTAATGATCGCGGCAATCACTAATTGTTGCTATTTTGCTTGGCGCCGCTTGCATTCCGGAGTTGCTGAAATTAGCGGCGTAATAAACCTGAGAATTAGGTGCGCATGTGGGAGCCTCCGCCAAGATATGCATGCACGCAAAAAAATATACGCAATTTTTTTCCGGGAAATGCTTGACAGCTACAACTGTGGTAACAATGTGTGTGTTTGTTTCAGATGGGCCTGTCAACTCTAATAGCCCTGGCGCTTCTGGCGCTGTCGGGCTGCGCGGACGTCGACGGCGCCGACGATTCCGACGCCCTGGCAGCCGCCTACGGGGAGGGGTTCGGCACCCGTCTGGTGTCCCTCAGCACCAGAAGGTCGCTGACGCCGTCTCCAGCCTCCATCTTACCTCCCCGCAAGCGACCCGGAAGACTGCCCTTCCTGGTGTCCACCACCATCAAGCCACGCCAGCCCGTGCCAACACCCCCACCCCTGCCCTCATCAACCACGGTGGCCAACAAAGACAACAACAACGGCGCCTCCGACGATGACACCAAGAGCCTGGCCATGGAGGTGGAATCCGCCACTGGCAAGTATGCCCTTATCCACCAGTTCCTCCCAGCTGAGGCCAAGAGACCTGGGGTCATCTCCTATGAACCCAACCTGGAGACGCTGGACACTGACCTCGGGGGTGTCCACCCCAATGACGTCTGGCTGTCCGAGGGACACCTGCTGATCCTGAAGGGCGGATCCATGCCTGCCAGCTACCGGCCTGATTCCACCCCGGGGTCGCCGATTGACGACTTCCAAGGCCCCAAGAGGCCCATCCGAATACCAGCCAACCCGAAAGTTCCTCCACCTTTTCCGGTCCAGGCAAGTGCAAAGTTACGACCCTCAACCGTGTCGTGAAGTGCCAATAAACCATTCAGGTCGAAATTTGATCCCTTTTATTTTCTGCTCTACTCCCTTGACATCTTCACGACATGGTTGTGCGTGATGTATACCGGTTTGGAGACGCGAGGCTCTAACTGACATCCAGGTTATATTTTTTTGTTATCGAAATGAACAGTACCGAAATGATGAACCGCTCTACTTGTTTGTTTCCTCTGCATGCAGGTGAACGGATCGGGGCCTTTGGTCTTCCTGGGCCGACCACCACCGTGGTTCCCGCTGCACCTGAACGGGACTCCGGGGCCGCCCCCGCCCCACAACCTGCCCCCGCCCCGCCCGCCCTTCCCATTCCCATTTCCATTTCCGCCGCCACCTAATAACGGAACTATCCCACCGAACATCGAGGACATTCTTCCACCTTCCAAGGACAACCTCACCGACGACCCTTCAGTCTTCTACCCACCCCCGTACGATTTCACCTACCTACCACTCGACAACACCACCTTAGTACCCCCGGGTCCTCTGGCCCCGGGGCTCATCCTGCCCCCGCCGCCAGACTTCTTCGAGGTGTCCAACGGAACCCGCAAGTTCCCTCTGCCGCCCCAGCCCGAATCCCAGGAAGGGCCGGATGAATCCTACAACTATTACTACGACGACTATGACGGAAACAACAGGCAAGTTGTCCATTCGCCCATTGAAGTTTCAGCAATGACGAATTTTCCCCCAACAGCACTCCGGAGGAGGACAGCAGCAGTTCGGAAGAGGAAGAAGATGCCAATTCCATCGCCTCCACTTCCAGCACCACTACAACGACCACCACAACCACCACCACGACGGCGGTTCCCAGGAAGGTTCCACCTCGGGCGCCGCCGACGCCTCCGGCTCCCAGAGTGGCCTACTTCGGCGCACACAAGCACCGAGACTTGGGCAGCGATATCCTGGTCAACTTCCGACCTCCGCTTCCGACGGTCAACCCGGACAGCGAGACCATAGTGCCGACGTCGCCTAGACAGAAGGTGTACTACGTCACCAGCACCACTCCATCAACGCCCATCGACATCAACACCCTGTACTACGTCCCCAGAAGCGTCGAGACGCCTACCCGCGCCCCGGAACCCACACCCACCGTGTACTACGTGCCACGAACCGATCACGGCACTGACCTGCAAAAGTACTTCCTGGTGCCCAAGGCGCCTACGACCCCACGAAATGCTGCTGCCTATTACGTCACGGCCCGATCGGCCCACGACACCGATTATTACCACCGGCACACATTGCCCAGGTAAGAAAACACGATAATGCCTACGCGCCTATTGTGTACTAATGTCCTTGACTTCCGTCCCAATTTCAAGCAACGTCGTGACACCCTCGCCACGACAGGTGTATTATGTCCCAGCAACCGAGGCCTACGAGTCGACAACGCCTGCTTACTATTTCCACCACCCTGATGTGGATGAAAGACATCTCAGAGCATCCACTGAGCTGGAAACGCCTGCTCCAAGGGCAGGGCCAGTGAGAGGTATCAGAGGCCATGGTCCAGGGGTGGAAGGTGTCCCATCGTCAGTGGCCCATGTGTCTGTGTATCGCAGTGGACCGGGAGGATACAGCTTCAGATTTGCACTCAAGCGACGCAGACGGAGATGACCGTCATATGCAGTGACAATGAGAAGTGCAATGTATTTATTGTTATATGCTTCACGAGCATGAGTGGACAGTGAGACTGACATACCTCAGATGGAATGAATTGGAGTGTTAGAGTCACAGCTTATGTAGTGAATGTCACCTTGTAATAAATCCCCATCAGTTTTGTACAAAATTAATGCATAATATGCACCTCATAATTTCCAACTTTCTGAGAGAGCGGCAAAAACAAGTTTGCAGCAAGAACTGGTCACACTTGCGAGTAAAGGTCGCCAGTGGACATCAAATAATATTTATAAAATGAGCATCGCTTAGCTTTCTTAGCGCGAGGTCAACCGCGCATTTTCTCAGTCACACTTCACATCACTGCATACCGACCCCAAAAAAGGCCCATCTCAGGGTCAACAAAATGTGTCTCTTTTAAACTCACTGAGAAAAATCCCAGGGCACCCTAAAAAACTGGGTCAGTCAGTGGGAACACAAACCAACGCTGTTATATAACAGCCAGGGGGCGAAAAAAAAGTGAAACGACTCCCCGTTAACTTTTATATTGGTGAGGTCACTGGCCAAGCCCCCAGTCTTCCACCCACCTGACTAATTAATCACCTGGAATTATCCCTTTGTTTTACTGATGGATCTGCGGGGAGGAACACTAGCACCGACTTTTCCTCCATTTAGTTGGCCTTGCTTAACACTCATAAAAAGTCGTGGCTAGAAACTGCACTAGTTATGTTCTCCAACATGTGCTGGACCACAGCTTCCCCTTCTCTTGGTGAAAGGGCACTTCAACTCCCTCCGCTGCCATTTCACCCCACAAATCAAGGTTTCTCAGTTTC
The DNA here is from genome assembly GCA_000934665.2 of Catajapyx aquilonaris. Lineage (NCBI taxonomy): Eukaryota > Metazoa > Arthropoda > Diplura > Dicellurata > Japygidae > Catajapyx > Catajapyx aquilonaris. The sequence goes on along the minus strand of KZ538491.1, from coordinate 38,054 downwards.
TTTTTTTTTCTTCTTTCCCTCTACCTGTGCCATGCGCCACTTTAATTCCACCCATTTGAATTCACAAGTGGGCTCGTGCCACTCCTGCCTTAACTGTCATGAAACATGCGAATTGTTCATGCTACATTTGTGCCTATCAGATTTGCGACTTTTTTTTAACCATGAAAATTGCCAGGTTTGGCACACCCATACCATGTAATTGAACTAAAATTGAATGCTTATGACATGATAATGTGCCTTAAAATCATTCAACGCCTCCCATGAATGGCCCTGGAGGTCGGCCTGATCGCACCACAATTTGTTGTGCAAGACAGTCTACAAAAAAAAGGGTGCACGTATTTGCATTCCAAAATGTAGTCTGACAACACACAACATGGTTCAACAAATCATGACCTACATGACACAATGCCCATGGAAAGGTAGCATTTTCTGGCAATTTCCTTCCAAACAAATTTTGTCGATGTATTATGTAGCAATTCAAAAGGGACCTTTTTAAATGACATAATTTTAAATAAAGAGGAGTAAGCAAGTATCTGTGTAATATGGCAACACACATGCAGTAACATAAAAATTTCTGTTCTAATAAAGCCATTCAGAGTGCACTTTTTTCATGTAACCATGTCCCATTATTGTGATATCTAAAGTGCTGATAGTGTGTGTTTGGCCAGTTCATATGTACACATATTACCTCTTTTATTGCAGTCACAAGTAACTTACATTGAGCAGACCATGGCACCACCTGGGGCCAAGTGAATATGTGGCATACTTATTTTGTAACCTCTCAAGAGCAGCAGGAGTACCACATTCCCAAAAAATTGTTTGACTTTTCCTTTCTCATGGTACCAAAGCAAGTGCTTTTCCTGGTTACAGCTTATAATAAGAGAGTTTTGTGATTAACACAGCCATATATATTCAATGGGACTTAAGTCATAATTATGGCGTGAATAAAAAAAATGAGGCCAAATCTAATCTTTAGTGTTCCGGAAGACTAGTCAGAAGCTTTTATATATCTTCCGCTTATCGTAAGTACTCTCAATACTGACTCAACACCTCTCCTCTTTTATGCGATTTTGCCTTAATCTCAAGCAAAGATGGTGTCCAAGTGTGGGCCTAGCTGTACCACAAGCAGTTTTTGTGAAGGTCATTCCTATAGGGACTAGATGGCAGTGAAACTCATTTTCTCTTATCTACCTTTCTGTGCCCACTATTTAAAGTTAAAAATGCCTAGCACAAGATGGATCTGGGATATCCGACGCCTCCAAAATTAAATAGGACAAAGTCGTTTAAAAATATAATTTATGATTATTAGGAGCAATCTGCACTTTAAATTATTGTGTGACACACTAAAATTAACACTTGGGCATTACCTTTGCATACATTTTAAACTTAACACTTACTAATTCAAATACTTTGAACTCTGAAAATACAACCAACCACTAATAACAAGACAAGCATCCAAAAAAAGACTCATACAAACACTCACCAGTGTTGTGTTCTTGATTGGCAGACTCATCTCTGAGTGGTGTATCATAGAGGCGAAGGTAAACTTCGATTGCACAGCATGCAGCCCGGAAGTAAAAAGGGTGTGCTCTGAGCACATCTTCAAGCCTCAGAAGTCCCACATAAGAGCGGAGGGTCATTTTGCGCAGGCAGTATGTGTGGAAGTCAAACTGGTCATCAATTATCTCAGAAAAATGCTGTGGGATAAGGAGCAAGGAGCAACATCAGTAGTGTTGTAAACACCAAAACCCTTATAGCACTTGTACACATGACCTTAGATATAAAAACGTATGATATACGGTAGTCAATGAGACATGCCTAAACACCAGGGCCATGTACCAAGTCAGAACCAGAACTGCAAATCAACTAGCCCTGCTAAACTTTTAGATTCACTCACAAAGGATCAATTTTAAATATTGAATTTGCCATTACTTGATTACGTGCAGTATTTTTTCTTAAAATAAAAGCCCTGAAACTCTTTCATCAGATCTCGTATAATTGGAAATTTCTGAAGGTACACACATACCCTGTCAACTTCGTGACATTTCTTGAGAGACTCGCCCAACTTCTCTACCCGCTGGTAAGTCAAGGCACACTCAGTCTGGAACCACATGCATTGCATCTCATTCAGGTTCTCCATGGCTGACACACCTTCCTGCAAAGCAAGGACGTATTCACAACCAATTAGGGAGATAAACTACAAAAAGAATAAACACATCCAAGTGACAAACAACTTACTTCAGGTAATTTCGAATTGAACGTACTCTTGTGCTGCATCTGCGGTTTTTGAGATCGAAAACTTCATACTTAATCACAACTGCTTTTGATAAAATGTGTTTCAAAGAGGGTTGGCCAAAAGTTATTTTTTGAAACAAATTGCAACCATAAATGCTGCCATTCTGATTGAATGTGTACGGTGACACTTACACTGCTCAATTGCATGCAGGTAGGGCGTGTAATTGTTTGAGAAATCACTGAGTAAAATCTGTTATAGTCCCACCTCTAAAATTTGATACTCCCACTAGAATTACATACAACCCTTTCCAGACACATTTTTGCCAACCCTGCAAGTCCACACCATAAAGCATAAAATGAAATTCTACCCAATTCCCCTTCCATGCCACGGCAATGACATGTTACTGACCCGAGTGAACTTGGCACACATGTTGCATGCCTCCTGCACCAGTCCTGCCCTCAGCATATATTTGGCGCACTTTGAGTTCACATATCTATCTGCAGTGTCCAGAGCCTGTGCCTCATCCAGCCAACGGGCTGCATCCATTATGTTGCCAGCATGCTGTGGAAGAATATATGGTTCATTAATTGGGTGAAATATGCCTAATTCATCAATATTTCTGCCAGTCACTTGATGCAGTGTTTAAAAATCTGCAGAAGTGTATTACACAGGCTAGTCACTTTACCTTGTATATTCTCCCCTTGCATACAAACAACTCAATTAGAGTTGGAGTGTGTTCAATGGCCAGGTCTATATAGTGAAGGGCTTTTTCCGTCTCGCCCATGTGGTCAAAATGCTGGGCCAGATAATAGTACGTCCATAACAGAGCAGAGGCTGGTTCTGGAGGGCACTGGTTATCTGCATCTATTAAATATGAAGAGAAAGGCACAAGTTACTAGTAACATCATAGAGAGAGAAGGCACATATTCAGCCACATTTGCTTTAGAGAGTAGGGCACGGTCAGTTTTGGACAAATCAACATGGGCACATTTCAGCAGGACCCATCGAACGTTGTCACATCATCATAGTTTCACATGCCTACAATTATGACAACACTATTAGGCACTTGAAGACACTAAGTACTCATATGTATTGTAAAATTTGTCATATTCAAGGGCTGATGCCAAAAAATAAATAACTACCATATTTTCACACACACAGTGGCGTGCCAGCATAAAACAAGAGTGACACCCCAGGGTACTGGTGCAGATAGTATTCAGTGATGATGATTTCCTCAAGCTGTGCCATTTCAACTTGGTCTGTATAGCCATAGAACTGTACACCCATCAGGCAGGAATTTTCAAAAATATGATCCACCTCTAATTTTACTGGTATGCCATTCTACGCATGAAAATATGGTACCCTTGCAATTCACAACAACAAACACACTTCATAGATTAATAGTAGAAAAGTCTCACAAGTGCTTGAAGTCAAATTTTACAATTCACACTCCTGCAATAATTTGAATTAACATTGGTGTACATATTGGATGAAAAAATGAAAGGTCACCTTCTTGACTGAAGTGCCCAGTCTTTCTTAGGCACTCGACATACTGCATGAGAAGCCCTTCGATGACCTCCACTTTCAGCTTGTCTTTGTACAAGGATCGCAGGTCCACAAAAAGTGGTGGGACACCCTTATGCAAGCCTCTCCTTAAATAGTAGTCCACAAGGGAGCGGAAGCGGTCCTCCCCACACCCAGATGGATTCTTCTTGCCACTCTCATCTGCCAAGCAAGAACTTAAAATTCAAGACAAGCTGGGTCACCAAAATGAGGAATACTCACCAATGATGATGTTTAAGGGCAGCCTGCGTGGTGCCTGAGCCCTGGGGAATTGTTCTTGCTGAGCCAGGTAGAAGTTGACCTTTTCTTCAGCTGTTGCAAGCTGCAGAGAGGCTTCTAATTGAGCATAGTAGCCCACATGTTCTGGATTCCTCTTCAGAAGTTCTCTGTACACTGCTGCAGCTTCATTCATTCTGCTAAGCTCAAGACATAAACGTCCTTTCGAAAGATAAAGAAAAATGTCGATTATTAGAAAATTTAGATTAACTGAAATAATTGTGATCGAATTCTTCCCAAATTAGTCAGACAACCACAAATCAACACGGGCACATTTCAGCAGGACCCATCGAATATTGTGTCAAGTCATCATTTCAATTCAAGAGGAAAAAACTGCACGTTCAAAATTATAGCTACGTAACATGTTCTTGAGCATCAACTCAAATCTGCACTCCTACAAAACATTACATCTGGGGAAATTGATGCAGTACAATTCATATTCAACATTTTGATTAAAATATTACTTTTACAAAGGTGAGTCAATATAAGGCACAGGAATGAATCCATTTCCAGGAATGAATAATCAAAGCATTTCCAATATCTCACACAAATCCCTTCCACACGTACCTCTCGTTTCCATGACTGCCAGACGATCACAAATCTCCTCTTCAAACTGGTTAAGATGGGCTAAAGCTCCCTTCAGGTTGCCAGACTCTTGTATTACCAAGTTTTGGTACAGCAGCAACTCACTATGCTCATAGTCATACACACTTTTCTGGAAACAAGTAAAAAGTGGAGATATCAAAATATGTAAGACACACACTCCCTTTAGACTTTAGAGGTACTCCCTTTAACCCATGCACTCCACATACTATCTTTTATATTAACGGTACTTGGAAATTAATATGCAGATTACTGGAGTACTTTTTCAGGATGACATCAAGTTGCCAACAGCTATGTACATAATTTGACTTACTGTTTGTGTCTTTCTAAAGGCATCTAGGATCTTCAAAGCCATGTCATGGTCTCCCAGCAAATGGTAGGCCATGGCAAAGCCAATCCACGATGCTCTCTGGGTTGGTCTAAGCATAAAAAGCTGATACCTTGTATCCTGAAATTCATGTTGTTAAAATTTGTTGCAAGATTAGTACACTTGGCACAAGAAAGGACCAACTCACCCTATATCCCCTAAGGTCCCTCATTTGTATCTGTAGAAGGGACAAGTCCCTCAGGATCTGTATATTGTCTCTATCCCATTTAAGTGCGTTACGGTAGCATTTGATCGCCTCATCATACTTTCTGTCTGACCTCTGAAGTAGCCCATATACATGCCAGCACACATGGGATTTGAGGTCATTACGGAGACCTCGACGCACATATTCATATGCTTCATCCTTTCGGCCCAACCCATTTAGGGTCAGACCTTTCATAGCTAGCGTTTCTGCAGAAAAAAAGGTTATTACAAAATGTAACTCCACAGGAGTCAATAGTGAGAAAGGGAATAATTAAGATGCATTACTGAATGGCTTAGAATAAGTTTACTGGACGTCCTCAAAGTCAATTTACTCATGACTGAATCAGAGTAGCGCAAATCAACATGGGCACATTTCAGCAGGACCCATCGAATAGTGCAGTACATCATCATTTTCTCAATACAAATGCCAAGCAACTAAATACTTGCAATAATAATATACAGTTAAGAGAGAAATCCCCTTTACCTGCATGTTCTCCAAACTTTGGATTGGACAAAATCTGCTTTGCAAACTTCAGTCCATTTTTGTACTGTTTTTGCTCGTAGCATTTCTGCAAATAAACAGAAAATGTAACTACTGCTAAACTGACATAACTCAAGGACAGCATAAATAATAATTATATGGATTGCGCAATGGCTGAATCAGAGTAGCGCAAATCAACATGGGCACATTTCAGCAGGACCCATCGAATATTGCAATACATCATCATTTTCTCAATACAAATGCCAAGCAACTAAACCCTTTCAGGATGTTTCAGGAATATTATATACCACTACAAGCCCTAGTCTCTGGAAGCTTCTCAATGCAATGGGATCTGCACACGCTGAAGTGAAACTCCATGACGATTATGAAATATCATAACACCTGTGCCACTCTTCTTTTTAAATTCCTAATCAAAAGCAGCAAAGCAAATCTTAAAATAAACTGGCAGACTCCCTTACCATAAGCCCATCTTATCCCAGCCGCAGACACTAATACAGTCAAGCCTCAAATATCTGGACTGATGCATTATCCTGGCATCCACATGATTACTGTTATTTATAGTGTGCGCTGCCCAAAAACAGGCTGTATACTTTACAACTTCCACAGGTATTTTGTCTGTCAGTGACTGCACAGACTAACGCAGCTAGCGTGCAGATTAACAAACTTTAAACTTTGAATTCACCTATACTTCTACATCCTGAAGACGATCATGAATATGATTCCCCCCAACACCTCTGTTCCCATTTAGTTTGGATTACTGGGACTCAACTGCATTTGCCATAAACACTGTAGGCCTACTCATACTAATGTGATCAGATCACACACATTATTGAATAACTCAAGGCATGAACATGCAACAAACCTAATGCTGATCACCTAAACAAGTTTTCCAATCCAAATACTGCAATGATTATGACCTACCCATGCCTGTGTTAAGGTAACATATACAATGAAATGCCCTCTAGCAGCCATGAATATAGCAACATCTTGTGTTCTGCAGAAAAATTGTGTTCCTGGCAGCATGATAGGCTTCCCTTAAACATTTAGATCATCAGTAATTAAAACTCTGGGTAAGTGAATTAGTACTGCTTACTCATCCTCAGGAAATTTGCATGTTTCGGTACATCTTAGGCCATTGTAATGGCTTCACTTCGACATTATGGTTACTTCTCAGCAAGTGGAGGGAGACAGTTTTTGTCATTGTTAGGGGCTTGTTAGCATGTGTCAGCATCATAAGCAGTTAACACTTGTGGATTTTGTCCTACAGGCTGACAAATTGAGTCATATCATGTTCGGAAGAGTTTGGTTGCATTTCTATCCCCTACACACACTCTTCAGCATACTTGACTATCCAAAAGCTGCTTTGAATTACGAGTCCTGGGAAACCAATCTGGACACACATGAATGTTTCATGTAAATCCCTTTTCCTAGTCTAGCATATGGCTCCATTACGTAGAGGCTTCATTACTTGATATTAAAGGTTGCATACAAGCATTTACCACTATAATAAAAGCTTGATAATCCACTTTTAACATTTACCGCTTAACGCACAGCCTGGATAACTACCCACCTGAGCAGTTGCCCTTGGTTACTTATTCAGTGTTACTCTAACCAAGGGCAACTTCCTTGGCAGGTATACATATCCAGGTCACACATTCTAAGGCCCTTGAAATTCAAATAACTGGTCTGTCCACCCTATACTTCTGGCACAATTTAGCCTATTAAATTCATGTTTTAAAACTTCAAAGGGCAAATTGCACTGCCAGAAATTGGGCAGCCTGATCTCATGGTCTGATTATATTATTATAACTCCCTTTAGGCTAACTCCTGTTGTGCCTGCCACTTATGGGGGATTTTTCAGTAAAACATTTCCGGCATGCTTATGCATACAAGTGCATGCAAGTAATTCATACATGCCTGCGGAAAGGCTAAAACTTAGATCGCAACACTGATAATATGAATGTAAATTTAATTATGAAACTCATGGTATAGCCATCGGGATCCGAAAGTTTCTGATATTCAAATACTAACTGCACAAACCTTTCCACTTTAACCCTGGAACCGTGCCGTGCCTACGAGTATTACGGCAACCGTATATGAGGTCTTTTCGGGCCCCACCATATTTTAATTTTTATTAATTATTATATAATACTTTTCGATGTATTGACTATATACAATCATTCTTTGAACAATGCCTAAAAGGATCACTAATTCAAAAAAAACCTGCACTTCCTGTTATATACTGTAAAAAAAATGGCAAAAGTTCATTGTAATTATCATTTTAATGCATTTTTTCCTTGGGGTCCAAAAAGACCCCACGGCACGGTTCCAGGGTTAAGTCACAACACATCTGCACGCTGAACAATATTTACACGAATAATTACAGATATATATTAAGCACATCATACTGCACGCTGCAGGGTTAATCCAATTCCTAAGAAGTAAATCCATTTGAAGTTACCAGTCAACACAGCTAAACCTGTGCATAGCGGAATCAATCCGTCAAATATAAATTGCATGCCCATTCCCAGAAGTAATTCCACAATGCACAAGTCTCCACTCTCCTCAAGGTCCATTATGGACAGGTTTTACTAAAGCAAAATTGTCCCACACTGAGTCACTGATACTACATCCCTAAATCAATCATCATATCAAAACCTCTCTAACTCACATCTCATGCATAAGGTTAATTATACACGATGATGTCTCTCAAATGGCCATATTATCACCGTTCACATTTCACGTATTGTACTATTAACCAGAAAAGTAATGTCGCACTGAGGCCGCTCGGTGTGAACCGTCGCGGCCGCGGCCAGCCGCGGCTAAGCTTGGCCCGTCTGCACGGCCCCACAGTTATGTGATGGCGTCCGTGACTTGTTGTTTAGCATGGTCGTTGCCGAGTTACGTACGGTATGTTAATTTGTCAATATTCCGGAATCCACAACCCATGCTAAACAACAAGTCGCAGATGCCATCACATTACTTTTGCGGCTAATAGTACATTGCAATAAAATTATGCACCACTGCAATATGTGCATCAACAAAACAGCAAATGCTTATCTACAGGGTGTCCCGCAAGTCTGGACACCCTGTGTAGTCGACTGAGCAATGAAGGAACGTTATAGACTCTCAAGCTTGATGATTGCGCAACTCATCATGTGAGTGTGCGTACAAGTGTGTTCCAACCAGAAGCCCTGCCCCTAAAACCCAACCGAATAACCTTCCACCCCAACAGACGCACTGAACCCCCCAATGATACCGCAATAAACCTTCCAAAAATAGGCCCAAGACCACCAGCTCATCCCAACCCAACCCACCCTCCCGAATCCCTCTCCAACCCTCTCCCAATCCATATTCCACCTTAAAAATTCATGCCAATCATTGGACCTCACCAGAATCCTCTTGAAGAGAGCGTTTTCCTTCGGGGGCAGCGGGTTGCTCGAAGGCATCGCGTTCTTCTCACCGGGAATTATATGGGCGGGGTGGAACGGGGGGGTACCGGGACCTGGAGGACTCTAACTCTCCTCTCCTCCTGGTTCTATCCACTCCAATGCTGCGGATCCGAGGCTAGAATTCGCCCCCCGAACAACCCCTGGGCCAATAATAATAAAAAAATTAATAAGGGGAGGGAAAGGATCGCAGCAAAGGGAAGCGAAAACCTCGTGGCGACAACCAAGATGGCGGACCGGGTCATGTGACCGGAAGCGGGCGGGAGGAGGGAATATCGAAAAAAAAATTAGGGGGGGAGGGAGGGAAGGGTGGTGATAGGGGGGGGGGGGGAAATTAGTGTTCGAATTTAATGTAATTAATTAAGTGCAATTGAGTTTTAATGCGATTAAAAGGATGAGTAGGTGGATGAGGTTGTAAAATGATTTTTTTAAAAATGTGTGTATTGTGGAATGTCTCTGAAGATGAGAAGATGGTGAAGTGGATTCAATAGATGGAATCCTCGCCCCTGGGCACGCCCCTGGGCCACCACGGATGGCGGAGAACTTGTGATGTTACATGCCCCGTGTGCGCCTACTCGGCCTTCTGCGTTGGTTCGTGTTGGGGAGAGTACGACTTCAACGGTAGACAAAGGTAAAGGTGTTTACGATGTGGCAGGCGACAGAGGTTTTGATGCTGGATAAATTCCAGGTTCCAGGAGAGGACAGCAAAGGAAGAGGTCAACTTAGAGTCTGTACTGAAACAGAAGGCGACACACACGCATCAGGAGGATTCGGCACCAGTTAGGTATTGCAGGGCTGTCATGTCAAGGACAGCGGAATCGTGAGTTTGCTGAGAAGTGGTGTCATGTTTTACTAGAAACATGATAAACTACCCACAGCCTAACTTCTCAATTATTGCGACCTCTATGGTTAAGCAGTACATGGAAAGAGCGGGGAGGTGTGGTGGCCGAGATGGTAACGTCTCGGCTTGCTGAGTGGAAGGTCCCAGGTTCGATCCCCGCCTGGGAGATCCCTTTCACCTACGTCAGGAGGGTCTCTGACCTGCACCTTGGAGGTGTCGGGCAACCTAACCTCCTGGGGGACTGCACATGGCCCAAAGGTTTCATGACATTGGATCTGCACAAGTGTCCCCTCCCCAACAATCCCTATCCTTTCCCAATGTCCCTGTTTCCTTGCACCGGAGAAAGAAGCTGGAAAATATAGAAAACTGATGGTGGTGTGCCACCCCCCTACAGATCCCGTAAGGCAGTGGTCCCCAACCCCCGGGCCGCGGACCGGTACCGGTCCGTGGATCAAATGGTACCGGGCCGGCCAATTATTCCCATTTCATTTTTTTCTACATTTATCGATATATCGTCTGATCTGGGGCCGTGGTACGGTATTTCTGGCCTTGGCAGGGTATTTCCAACGCTATACCCCTAGATGGAACCGTCTCGTTGCACAGGGTTCTCATTGATTTTGCGTTATCTAGTGAGGTGACATGTTCAATCACTTGATATTCATTTTTTGGTGTAACTATATTTTATTTTTAAGCCATGTTTAAGTACAATAAAATGAAAATTATTAAATCANACAATCTGTACCCCCCCCCCCCCCCCCCCTCAGCGGGCCGTGGTAAAATTATGAAACGTTGACCGGTCCGGGGGGATAAAAAGGTTGGGGACCACTGCCGTAAGGGACATCACGGAGTTTAATTTAAAAAAAAAAAAAAGTACATGGAAAGAGGATTTCTTATGAACCGAACTGTACACACCAATCCCTAAGCGCTCTGATTGGTGGAGCGAGGTGGAGCAGACGCCCCCTGCTCCCTGCTCCACCAATCAGATTGCATAGGGTGTTTGAAGAGGCAGAGGTCGCCGCCTACTTTTTGAGAAGTTACGCTGTGGGTACTGTAAATAATAATTGCTAAAGGAGCATCCTGACTGGGATGGTATGGGGTTCATGCTAAGTCTTGAGACTGGCAGTGACCAGAAAGATTATTAATTAAAGCATTATTTATTTTTACTAATTAACAGTCTGAAGCAAGTGTACGGGCCACCCTGCACACCGACATATTGGACTGCGGAGATGGAAAAAAGAGGGAACACCAACTCCAGGCATGTGAACAACAAAGTGCCCATAGTGAGGCCTGTCAATTATGGACGAAATGACCGTAGGGAGGAAAAGCCACGCAAGGCGACACCTAGTAGTAGTCAGGTGAGGAAGATGAGCTACTCACCGGACAAACCTTACGTTTGTGAGGACTGTGGAATGGCTTTTGCTCGCAAGGATAAGCTGAGGAGGCATGAGTTCATCCACACTGGGGAGAGACCTTATGTTTGTGAGTGTGGCATGGCATTCTCTCGTAAGGACAAGCTGCCACGTCACCAACTCACCCACACTGGTGAGAGGCCTCATGTCTGTGAGTGTGGAATGGCATTTGCACGCAAGGACAAACTGCAGAAGCATAAGCGAAGTCATGGCGAGGAGAAGCTGTATGAATGTGAAGACTGTGGAAAGGGCTTTTACAATCCAAACAGCTTGGACCTGCACAGACGAGTTTGCAACGAGGCCTACATTGTGTCCACAGTGTATGAGAAGTGAGATTCATTCCATGCTTGACTTGTATTAGTTATCAATGGTTACTTATTGGGAAGTGTTTGCACAAATATAGTGTTGTTCTTGAATGTTATTGATACAATATTAAAAGGATATAAAAGAGTTTTATGTTAGAAATGAACAAATTTTGATATTTCATAATCAGTTATTTGCATGTGAATATAAGATTTTACTTTGATGACTTTTGAATGGGATAAACAAATAGAACTGGTTTCAGTTAACATTAACCTTAGAATTCTCTTGCTACACGTTCTTTACGTAGCTCCATGAAATATGTACCTGGTACCTTATTAAATCGCAAAATAAATGCCAGCTGCTACAACAAATTTTTCATTGCTTTCCCCGTATGTCACTGTGTAAATGAAATGAGGTTGTGTCTAATCTTCCTACACTCTTTATTAACATTTTGCACACCTCTCTAGACAAACTGGAGACTCTTCATTGCAAGTCCAAAAGATCTCATCCAGCATAGACTTTTGGTGGGGCAGGTGGGGCAAATTCTCCCAGTTCTTCCTCGTAATAGGCTGCAGCACGGTAGGGCCTCAGTTCCCACTGGATCCTCTCCTCCATAGTTGTCAGAGCTATGCCAAGATCCTCCAAGGTTGGCACGCCTGGAGTCAGCACGTCTGTTGTGTGATCCTGCAAAGAAAACATAAAACAAGTTGTTGAAAAGAGTGGTGCAATGATAGGGAATCTTACCCTCTCCATCTTGTCCCATCCGAGGTAGGCCACAGGCCAACTTGGAAACTTCTCGGTGAAGGTAATCCTGGCCTGGAAGAATGGGTCCCATCTGAGGTCATAGCGCTTGTATCCCCACTCTGCATCCTTTCTCATGACCCTATGGAACCAGTCAACCAGCTCGGAGAGGAGATACCTCCTAGGTCCCACCGCCTCGTAGGTTTTCCCTGCTGTGTCCGGATCCCTAGCACATGCCACCACTGCCTGAGCCACATCCCCCACATACACCGGCTGCTTCACCGTGTGCTCCCCCTTCTGCCACATCGGTAGCCAGCGGATCTGATGACGCCACCAGTGCTGGTAATAACACAGGAAGCGATCTTCCTGCCCCCATATGTCTGCTGGCCGGATTATTGTAGCATCAGGAAATTCCTCACGCACTGCCTTCTCTCCAGCCAACTTTGATTGGAGAAACTTGGAACCACCTGGGACGATCAAACCCTGGAACGAAAAAAAGATAGTTCAACCAGTCAGTACATGAACAGTTCATGTAAGTGTGCAGTTGCTCTGTTTCACAAACATGGGGCAATTTCAGTAAATGTCGTGCTGGACCCTTACCTCAGGTTTCTCCTTCATATTCAGGCTGGAGAAGTGAATGAGCCTGGGTACACCGACTTCCTTGGCCAGCCGTGCAATCCTGCGGGCTCCCTCATTATTGACAGCGTCAAAATCGAAGTTATAGGTCTGCCAGTCCCTTCCCACCAAGTTGATCACCACGTTGGAGTAACGCATGGCTTTGCGGATGGAGGTCTCATCCCTCAGGTTATACGGCATGAAGAGAACCTGGCCCAAATCTCCAACCAGTTTCAAACGCAGCATGTCATAATGGTCACCCCGATATGGGAGGATCAGCTGCAATCAACAATGTCACAAGAATGTCCGTAAAATGCGCTGATCAAGTGTGTAAGTTAAAAAATTACGCAAATCATGCTAACCTGAGTCCCACATTTTCCAAGTTTATTGCAGACATATCGGCCGACAAATCCACTGCTTCCAAATATGGTGGCCACAATCCCGTTGAAGCTGGATCGTCCGCCAGTCCCCCTTTTCATAGAAGAGAGGTCTTTGTTCAGAAGGGGACGGACATTGCCCGATGTATCTGTGCTGTACTCCAGGCATGGTGACAAGGCAGTGGGATGGAGAACCGCAGTAGCAGCTGGAGCCAAGTGGGACCCTTCAAAGAGGCAATATAAATCAATTAAAATTCGTATTGTGAGTACTAATTACGCCAATGTTGTCCAAAACATTGTATAAAAGAATGTACTTTCAGTGGTACAATATTTTGACCTCTGGACACGGGAATAATTAATTAACGGCTCCTGTTCTATGCATGTTCTAACAGAAACATTTCTTGAATTCATTGACCTCAACCTTCAACCACATGGAATAACTTTGGTAAGAGGTGCCAGGCTCAGATTTCTCGCCCTACTAGTCACTGGCACCCTTTCCATTCGGACAAGCGTGTGAAATCGACAAAGTAAAGATGCGAAATGAGATATTACTGATGGAATTCAGTCCATTTTGACCCAGCAGGCTCAAGGCGGCCATCTTGGAATGGGGAGCTGGAAAACACCATTGTATGAAAAGGCACCCTGAATTTCACTGTGGGGCGGAGCATCTATCCGCATTCGACATATGATTGGTTAATAATGATAGGCGTACCCACCCCCTTTGCCATATTGGCAGTGCCTTTTCTTATGTACCCCATTTACGTCGTTGGCACCACTGAATCAACCCGCTTTGTTTGAAACTTCATTGTTTTGCTTCATACAAGTTTTTAGCGATTTGTAGGGAACAAAAATATTGGGTTAGATCTAAATTATTTTGGTCCCGATAACTGGCCTTTTTTTGTTTCTCCAGGGAACTAAGCGCGGTCTAGCGGCAGATCTCGGGACGTCCTCCAGCCCGTCAATACCAATATCAAGTGCGTATTGTTCAGCCGGCAGGACCCAAGGGCAGCGATAGACCCGTGACCCCCAGTTGACCAAGGACAGCTCGGCCACATCAGGAATAACAGGTTTGATATACCTTCAGATACTATCTACTGAACCAGCGAGGCAACATTGGGTTGTCACTATTTGTAATCATTTTTGTACTGAGATATGTACACAAAGTTGCATCACACTTTTAATAATTAATAATAATGGCTCTTTCAGATGCCAATGTTTAAGACCAGATGCCTCTGCAGTTACTGCAGTATAATCGAGGACAAATGAAACATTGGCGCAAACATTTGGGAGATTTACATGAAACTATTCATGTTCAGCTTAAAGCAGAATATTACCACAGCTGTATATAAAAAAAAAGGGCGCAATAATTGTTTGGAAAAGAGGGAGGTACAACGGATATTTGGGCAAGTCGTAAAATATCTCAAGAACAACATCAGATTAAAATTAACAAAATGTATGGTAATTAGTTAAGCAATGCCTATGTTTTTGGCAGTTAGACTTGTTTTATGCATAAAACTAGGTCGACAGGCTTGGCCCCTGTTGGAAAATTTCTGGGTAGATCAAATGAAACCATAATTGAATTTAGCTGAAGAATTTCATTGCCTTGAATGCAATTCGATAATATCTTGCATAACTCTATGAAGTGTCACATGTCACACAATATGTAAATCACCATAAGCTCCACCTTGACACTATGTTTTTGAGATGATTCCAATCCTCTTATGCAGATTTGTACCTGCAACATGGGCCAGTCAAGTAGCAGTGGTGGAAGTAGCAGTGCTCATCATGGGGATGCGCCACTGGAGGGAGTGGTGGCCCCTGAGAACAGCCTGCCCATATGCAGGAAGCTCCAGAGCTATCAAGACCTGGTCATGTTGTCCTATGAGGAGTTTGTCAAATGCATACAGGAACTTAATTCGCTGTAAGTTTACCCCAAATATTTTTCACGATTCAGAACTAATGTCATTTTTGGTGACAGGTCACGAAACTTTGTGGACAACTATGGGAAGCGATTGGTGTTTGCTGTCAAAAAGGGATCCGATGCCACGCTACTGTGGAGAGCTACTGTCCAGGTGGCCTGTGTTAAAGTAGATGCTGTATCTGGTGCTGTACAAGGAGTCAGGCTACTAAACCTGAAGCAGTTTATGCAGGTACCTTTCAGATGAGGAATTTACATGTCGTAATATATTGTGAAGGTATTATTTGAAAAGCCATTAACTGTCACTTTTGTGTTGTTGTTCCAAGGTATTCAAGACGTTTCAGTGCCAAATGGAGCTCCCAGAAAGTGCATCCCCATCCCCTGAAGAGACACCAAATACGCCCAAGGAAGAGTTGGCTGCAGCATGCCCATCAGTCCCACCACTTACTGCTTCTATGTTTCTGGAAGGGGCCTCCCGGGCAATGGCTCAGGCAGCTGGTGCATCTGCAGGCATCGATGAGTGTTGCATATGCTTGGAGAGGAAGCCAGACACAACACTACCCTGCGCCCATGCCTACTGCCAGACATGCATCCAGCAGTGGTGGGGAGGGACGCAAGAGCACGGGTAGGGACAGATAATATTTATAAAATATAAGTGGTGTGTACAAGATAAATATTTTAAATTGATTACCTTGTCAACAAGTGCCATATCGATTATTTTTCAGTCTGATTTCAGCAATATTGTAATTGATGACATTATTTTATTCCTGACCATAAACAGTATGGTGCACAAGACCTGTCCTGTATGCCGCGAGCAGCTGAACAGCACTGAGGATACCTGGGAGATGGCAGATGCCCCTGACGACATGGAAGTGCAGCTAGAGATACAGAGAGCCCTGGAAGACTTGCTGGACAAAGTGCCAACCCCTACTGCTAACCAAACAAATTCAACGTCATCGTCATCTGACTCTTAAGTTGCTTAATCTATTGTACATCCTGACTGTATTTTAACGTGTAACACAACTTGTGTTTTATTAATCTTGTTACAGAGATCCAGTATATTATGCAAGGCTTCCAGGGAGGTTGGAAAAGGGCCAATCAGAAAATATAGCTTACGACATACCAGTAACTCCAAAATGATTTTTTTTACATTGCTGGACTAATTTGAAACTATTCCCAGTAATCTTGAAATTGGCATATGTTTTGCCCAGTGTTGTGAGACTCCTCAAGAAGGTTGCATGATTACACTGAAACTGTACAGCATTACAAATTTTGTTTTTGACAACTGTATGACAATATTGATGTTTCTCACCTGCATAAGGGTGGATCCAATAAATTATGTTGCCTATAATGATTATTTTGTTGTATTTTTTTTCTTCTTCTTCTAAACTTGAATCATCAATCCAAGATGGTTTATCCAACTTTGCCAAGGACATCCAGTACCGTATCGCAGGATACCGTATCGGAGTTTCACTTTTCGTCTCACAGATGGCTGTTGCTGTCCCAGACAGATTCTGAAGGACTCCAAAAGAGTGCAAATTTTTTTTCTCTCTTCTTGCAAGAAAATCATTCCTTTGTGAGAAATCGCCAATGTCATAAGGCGCGTGACTGCTGACCTCCATCAGCTGACCACCAACTGACAGGTCTGATTAACTCTCGTATTAATCATATCCAGATTTAGCACAGGCTACATTAGTATAGGATTGTCAATGTGACATTTCATAGGCTTGGTCATGATGTTCTTTCTTAAAATGTTTTGCAATTTTTTTTTGTGGTGTACTGGTTACAGTTGGTTAGATTACAATGTCAGTGCAGCGATTTCACTGCTGCTTGCTGTGCTTAATGACCAGAAAAAAAGTACGCTTAATGATACTAATCGCAACGTTGGTCAAAATATAACCTGAGACACTATAATGGAACAAGGTATAATGCAGCATTGTGCATTCACTACAAATTATCACACCAGAATGAAGCCTGAGGGTAATTATTAATAATTACCTGCAATTTGTGTGCAATTTATGCGAGTACAGTTTTGACAGGTGATGTACGCATTTTGTAATTGTAATTGTAATTTTAATTCATTTTTTGAATTGCAGGAAAAATGGGTCAGTTATTTTCTTCCATGGAGTGCCGTTGCAACGAATTGTTAACGTCAGACACTCGAATGCGGTTTTGCCGCAGCTTCTACCGCAAATGCAAGGTCTCGAGCCTGCCCTATGAAACCCTTGTCAAGAATGTCGGGCTGCTCAACAACATGTGAGAACTAAAATATACTTTCAGCTTCATAGAGTTTGTTAATGAAAATTGCTTTTTATTGTTTCTACTCGTGTGAACATGCATCAATTTTTGTGAGTGATGTTACAAATTCTGTTTAGTGGAATTTTAGAGCAGCTAAAATTTTCCAGGACTGACAATTATGTGAGTGACCATGGAAAGAAGCTGCATTTCGATATCGTAGAAGGCACGGACAAGTTCATGTGGTGGAGATCGACAATAATTATAGCCATGAAAAAGCTGGACTTTGAGACTGGAGTCGAAGAAGGACGTCGAGACTTCACTCTATGTCAATTTATGCAGGTACTTGCATTTATTCCTCAATACATGTTTCTCTTAAAGGAGAGAAAATTGGAACAGTTTCTGACATGTTGAGTAATTTGCCTTGTCATGTGGCATCTCCGCTGTGCGAACAGTTTCATAAGCCAAGATTTCTAATGTTACAATGAATTTGTGCAGGTATACTCCACGTTGAATGGGAATATTCGAGTCCTAGAAACAGCACATCCACGCCGCAGTGCAAGATTACCTGACAGCAGCCTCCAGGCTTACACATTGGATAAGGACTGCTCGATATGCATGGAGAGGCCCAGAAATGTCATCCTGCCTTGCACACACGCATTCTGCTCAATATGCATTCAGCAATGGTATGTTAATACAATGACTACTGAAACTTACATCCTAATATTGTCAGTTGCACATGAAAGTAGTGCAATACCTGCTTTACAGTGATATAAATGTGCTAGGCACTTGTATAGATGTACAACATGATTAACTTCATCTACCTATTCCCATTGGGACAGTGGTGTTGCAGTAACTAATGTATACAGTGCAATCACCACCAATACAGAAGCATATTAATATGTGAGATTATGCTGTTACATTTTGATTGACAGGAATCTGGAAGGTGGAAACTGCCCTTTGTGCCGAGAGACTCTAGGAACCCTTGGTGATGCTTGGGAAGTTACGGACTGTCCTCTCACCTTTGACGTTGAGCAAGAGACACAGCTTGCTCTGGAAACACTGCTCAGTAGCTGCACGTAAAAAGATGCAGCAACGCACACAAGCAGAGAAACTCAGCGCAATAATATCAGCTCATTTTATTGTTCCATTATTCATCTTAAATTAACTAGACAAGGGAATGGATTTTTGTACCCTCTTTTTACACATATGTTTGAAATACCATGATACCTGTTACAGTGTGACATGGGGTTATAGTTGGAGTTGCCCTGTAAGGAGTGTTACAGCACATTCCTTCATTGAATACAGATTGTCACTTAAAGAGAGCATTACATAAGTAGATTCCACTATGTTGCAGTGGGTGATACCTGTATTTGTTGTTGGAAGTGAAATAAATCGTGGTTATCACTGATAAGCACTGAAGTATAATTTGTGCTAATGCTGATTAACTTGTTCATGAAGGCAAGAGTTTGGCATAAGCTGCTCCTTCAGGGGTCCGGTGATCCAGCCGGAGTTGAATAAAGCTCTGAACTATTGACTTGTCCAAAATAGCCTGCAACATAAGCAAAAGAGTATGTTACAGCTTGCATTCGAGAACAGATGATACTTATGTAGAATATTAAGAATGCTGACCAGTCTTTCGTCCGTGCAAACATCTGTCACATTTTCAGGCCCAACAACTAACAAGTTGCAAAGTGCCAGAAGTATGTCAAAAAGGTTGTTGACAAGGGGCACACCCATATCTTGGACACACTTGCGATACTCATTTATGTCACAGATTAGGAGCATAGAACCTGAAAGAGTAATAATTTTGTACGAATTAGTCAAGATTGGAAAACCATATCATACGCGAATTCAAAGATTAATAATTCTCTTCTATGAAAATGATTAAAAATACGGTATACAATAACATTTCGTAACTGTTTTCAAATCAATTGCTTGCAATGTGTTTGCATACTCACCTACATCTCCATACTGAAACTGCAATACATGGTCATAGATGGCTCGATGGAACCCTGTTCCTAGTTCAGTCATAACCAGCTCAAGATTTTTCCCATCAAGGCATTCCTTTATCTGCCCTGTCTGACCTCTGATGAAGACGGTTACCACTTTGCATGCCTTGCTCTCTGCTTCGGACCTGACAGAAGTAGGCCCCTCAATATATACGCCGTCCTTCTTTGGAGTGTCCCTCCTAAAATCACTTTTCTTCTGCTCCATTTGCAATTGCTGTTTGACCCAACCCACTATGGATTGCACGCTCCTTTGCAGACCAAGGTCCAACTTAGATTCCAACTGCTGCTGAAAATTTTTCTTCTTCTGCAGGCAGACACCCAGTTTCGGCGTAGAACTATTGAAGGAAAAGGGTAACATCCAGAATCATGTGAAAGGCTTGCAAGAATATACTGACTGTATGAGTGGGAAGAGGCTATTGTTGAACTGAGTCTCAATGAGGTGCACAATGGTATTGCACTGGTGGACCAGGTCAAAAAATGGCAGTTTTATCTTTGGTCCTGCTGGAGGCATGTTGTGCAGGGCAAGCTCCACCGCATAGTCCATATGTTCCACCACCAGGTAGTGGACTAGGAGGTCAAATATCTCTACTGCGTTGCTTGGGACTTGGGCTGGCTTTGAAAGCTGAGGACATTGAAAAAAGATGTACATATATGAGTCTTGTTCAATGACATTGAAACCAACTTTTTTAAAAAAATATGACTATATGACAACATTTATCTTGAAAAGGTTCATGGCATGAATATATTTCACTCACCGGCTGGCATCTCCTGAGTGCTTGGTTGTGTTCCTCAAGTAGGTTGACAGCCACGTCCACTGAAATTAGCACCTCGGTGGTGTCTGCCTCTCCTTGTGTAGCTGTTGGGCCACTCCTGCTCCCAATCACGTTTTGAATGTTCTGGCGCAGCCCCTGGAAGCTGCCCACATGCTTCTTCTGGTGTTTCTTTGATTCATAGTATGCCCAGAGGATGGTGCTGCTCTTTTCTTTCAAGTAGCTGATCTCCACACTGGAAGAATTGCATGTGAATAACCGCCTCAGGGAATAAGCAGAGCGTCTTACCTAATGTAATTGGCAAGGTACTTCTCAAACAGTGTATTAGTGAGCTTTGTGAAGAAGGTGCTGTCATTACCCACGTTGTAAGAGCTCAGGCTTTCCGACAGCTGCACAGTCCTGCAAAGAGGCAAGTATTTTACAATGGCACGAGTAACCAAAGTGAAACACCCACTTTGAGTAGAGTTTGAAGAGATTCTTCAGGTACAGTCCAACCTCATTTTGACCGGAAAAGGCTGATAAAGTAGTGTCAATGTTTTGCTGAAAAAAAATCAGCGATGCTATTTACTAATTAGTTTTTTACTATCGTTATGATATTTGCCATCGCCAACAATGCATTTTCTTCAGAACGTAGAAGAATTTGGCAGACACCACTGGCATAAACAAAAGTATAAGTCTGCACAAAAATTCAGATACAAAATTATTACAATCTTATTAGCATATTATAATGTAATTAACCCTTTATTCTTCAGTAGTGTTGCTTTCAAATTACCAGTACTGGTACTTGCACAGAAATATCAAATTACTAAAAAGGAATGTGTTTAGGTATGTAATCAGGAAATTAATTCAATTTACCTGAAGTCTGCCATGGTACACACTCTTGACAAATTTCGCCTTAACTTGTTCTGGGCTGGCAAACACGTTGTTGATCACTGCGAAATTACCAACACACAAATCTAAAATATCTTTGAAAATATCTTGTCCCAGAAAAGCTCCCTAGAATTAAAAGAAAAATAAGTAAATATAGTGGCAATACCAGACAATGACAATGTTTTTACCAATTGGCTGTGTTCAATGAAAGCTTTCACGCATTGAGGGTAGTTGAAGTGGGACAAGATTCCAGCTATCTCCTTCATCTTCACTGTGTCATTTGATCCATGAGCTTTTATAAACTCCTCCAGAAGTGATTGCTCTATTTCATTGTACTTGTCTTCAATTTTCTTTTTGGCTCCAACAAATCTAAAACAATATTTTGACAAATTAATCTTAAGCAAAACTAAATGATACATTTTCTAGTGACAAGAAGTGAATTCAAAGAGATGGAAATGTATATCTGAATGTGCCGCTGTGAAGAAACGCACTTGTCACTATTGAGTTCCTGTGCAATTTGATGCAACTTCTGAATGATATCTGCAGCTTCATAGAGATGACTCCTAGCTGTAAACACGTCTGAAATAAATGGCTCTGGCAGCAAGAAGTCGTCAAAATAGTTCATGAGCTTC
Source organism: Catajapyx aquilonaris (assembly GCA_000934665.2). Lineage (NCBI taxonomy): Eukaryota > Metazoa > Arthropoda > Diplura > Dicellurata > Japygidae > Catajapyx > Catajapyx aquilonaris. The sequence continues at coordinate 16,131 of KZ538491.1, read as the reverse complement.
TGCGCTTCCACTGCCCGTGAACGAAGGGTGTTCACACTCTCCAGCTGGTCCCCTAGGTGGACAACCTTCGTGGCCACAGAGTTGATACGATCATCCAGCTCTTGAAATTTAACCACAGCCGATTTATTCCTGTCCAAGAGGTCAACTACAGTCTGGCGATATTGCTTCTCTTCCTCCTTGCACAGAGATTCCAGGCGCTCACACTTCTTCTTCTGAATTTCATGCAAGGCTTCGAGTTCCCTGCAAAAATTAGCGAGATTTTGCATGGCATGGCACATGAAGCATTTTATTACATGCAGTATGTAATAGTCTCAAGCAACTGAAGTAATTTCACGTTTCAAACGCAGTGTATCTCAGCCACATAATAATGTTTAACACTAATTCATGATTCAGTCTGCCTTTTACTCAGTGCTACTGAAAAATTCTAAAGCACAGAAGTTGTGTGCTGTCAACTGTGTTACCAAATTATTAATAGCCAATAAATATTCCTCTATTGTCATGTAGAATACTTACGTCATAGCCTGCACGAATGTAGAGTGCAGCGACATGGGATCGAAGTCCACCCCGTCCTGCACACCTCCCGTTGCCCTCCAAGCCAGCCGCTCCACAAAGTTGGCCGCATCGAAAGACTCCTGCAACATATCAGAAAGTGAGACGCATGAAGTGACATCACAAATCATTCACCCAATACAGCTCCTAATAATTTCACCAATGCAATTATTCGCAATCGAAACTAATTATTGTGACATAGTGAATGAGGCTACGCATTGAAATATAACATGCTACACTTTATGTAACATGTTCACTTAAGTAAAGCCCATAATTATCTAATTTTTGATATCAATATAAATAGCCTCAAGTTATTCCCAAGGTGTCAACATCAAATCCACCTGACCTGCTCAATTTCCTGCAAATAACTGGACATGGTCTTGTCCATGGTTGCTGCTCAAGTTGTCCACACTTCGTCAAGTCCTTTCTGCCAATATTTCAGCCTCATTCAGGTGGAGACAGAGAACCTGGACAGCACAAGACACGATTTGAGTTGCCGGATGCGACGTGCACCTCCCAAAGGAAAAGTCGCCATCTTTGAATGAATAAAAATGATTGGCAAGGTGGCTACCAGGTGGAGACACTGTGCAACTAGGAGGGAAATACGAATCTGGTTTAACCCGACAAGGAATTATTTTATTAAATAAGTGATACCTGATCCGACTTAATTAAAATGGCGACTTGCAGTTTGATCTTAAATAAACTGGTCCAAATGGATCGAACACTTGTCATGTGGCCGTAAGGGATGGACGGAATCGGACGGAATAATCCAACTTTCCTCAGTACTGCTCAGTATACATACAAATTGAGAAAATAATTGAAGGGCAGGGCTGCCTGCAATCCTCAAAGTAAGTGGGGTACAGTACATGATGCCAGGCCACACATGAAAGTGAGTTTATGAGGGCAAGTGTCAGCTTAATTTGGAAACACACGTGTTGCCAGAGAGTGCGTCATTCAAATAATACCCCCTTTCTTTTATCACCAGTCAAGTATGCAGTTGGATGTGGTCATGAACAAATCAGCAGACAGGGTTATCAACCTAGCTTTAAAAAATCTTCACGAAAGGAACAGATTCAGCCCACTAACTAACAATGAAACTAGAAGCATTGTCCCGGATAACACTTTAGATAAAACAATGCCTCTTCTTGGTGTCTTGTAACATTGCAGCCATATTCCTTTGTGCTGTCAGTAATACTTGGGTGTCCTCTGTTGCCTCCTTCAGAACTCAAACATAATAAATCACATGGTTGAAAAAACAGTAAATAAGACTTGGTATACATACCAGTATACAGAATTTAATTACAAATAAATAACCAATCATCACACGCTCTTAATATATCATCACACATACATTCGGTTAAGGTATTTGCATATATTGCATATGAATTCTTTACAATGGCAATATCTTCATTCATGTTTTATTCTATTGTAACTGTTTCCATCTACAAATTAAATTAAATCAATGCAAACATGGCCTCAATAAATGGTTAGAAATGAGAAAAAGTCACACAAACCTCTTTGAGAGTAAGTTACATATCACAGACTCATTGCGCATAATATATGGTCTACTTTCCTTTTGTCTTCTTCTTCTTCTGAGCCATTCTTTTCTTCTCTTCATTTTCTCTCCTAATGTCCTCCAAATCTTCCATTATACCTGAAAACAAAAAATGTCCCTACCATGAGATTTCACGAACAAGTGGAAAATTGCAACAACAATGATGAATATTTCACACAAAGCAGACACCACTTTGAACTTTACAACTCAAGCAATGCCCCACAAAAGCTGTCACAGCAAGCAAAATAACATACAAAATAAAAATACTTGTGTTCAGTGAAGATACTATTTCGGCCTAAAAATAAGTAACTAGGTTTTTGATGCACAGTTTTACAAATCTTAAGTAGTATTAGTGGTGTGCAATGCATGATGTATTCCACAATTTTGGAGGAAAGCTACTGTGATAAAATTATGACACAAATGATATATTTCCTGGAAAATATTTGATTAGCTTTCTGTTCATGGCACAAACTACTTCACATTGTTGGATTTCTTTAATCAATGCACTCACCCATTTCATGTAATTGCCACACATTCAAATTGAAAAAATAATCTGTCCCTTTGACATTGCTTATCTTTCATTTGCTAACTTTAGATGCTTTTATCTATTTTACTCATCACATATGAATAAAGAATGGCACTATTCTTGTAAAGCAAAACAGCAATTTTTCAAGGAGAAACAATGTGTGCTTGTAACTTTCTTTACCGATATTTTTGCTGATAACTTCCTCCTTCATCTGCTGTGCAAATGTGGACTCCATACATTCATCTTCATCGTCCAGAGGCATACCCCGGTACCGATTGCGATCATATCCAAATATCTCCTTTATGTACTTGGAGACATCTTCCTCCTCCCCTGGACCATCATCAATAAAATCATCCATCTCAGGGTCCTCTTCATCATCACTCTCAATAATTCGTCCTGGAAAGCCAATGCGTTAGAAGTAAAAATGGAATTACAACATGCAAAGTATGAAATGTTACTACTTTTCCCAGGGAAGCCAGGCTTCCTTCTCTCCATAGGCCTGTGCATGGGGTGTCCTGGTGGTCTCGGTGCACTACCAGATGGTCTTGGAGCCATTCCAGCAGGCCTTTGCATACCAGGCCTCATGGTGCTGTTAGGGGGTCGCTGGGTGATACCAGATGCGCTCCCTGGTGGCTTAGGGCCACCACTAACTGACTTGGGAGCACTACCAGGTGGCCTCGAGAAGCTGCCTGCTGGTTTGTTTTCACTGGGTTTTGCCATGCTGGTTGACGGCCTTGGTGCATCAATAGGTGGCCTTGACACCGTGCTGGGCTTAGGGCTTGGCTTAATGGCACTGCCAGGTTTAACCATTGTCTTCATCTGGGAAGATGACTTAAGAGCACTTGGGATGGGTTGAGGCATTGGTTTCATGGCAGTGGATGTCACCTCTTTCTTAATTTCTGGTCTGGCTTGCTGCAGTTTGGATGGTGACTTTTGAAGCATATGTGACTTTGGAAGCTCTTTCGGAGCCACTTTTGGCATTGGGGCTTCTTCCTTCTTCCCTGACAAAGCATCTTGCTTCTTTGGGATCCGCCCTTTGACAACTTTTGGCACTTGTGGTGGTGGTTGCGGCGGCACTTCTTTCCTTGGAAGCTTCCCCTCCCTTCTGAGCTTGGATTCACGCTCCCTCAAGTATTCTTCCTTCTCCTTCTTGGTCATGGGCCTGTCAAACTCAAACTCCGGTTCAGAGTTGGACTTTGGAGGGGGAGGGGTGAAGGCTGCAGCAGGTAGAGAAGACTTTTCCTGTGCCAGTCGAAGTATCTCATGGAAGCTTAATGGTGGTGGGGCAGCTTTTGGCCGACCCTTTGCATCCGATTTAGAAGCACTCTCTTCGTCTTCAGAAACGTCTTCCTCTGACTCAGCGCCTTCTGCTCCTGTATATCATGGAATTAAGGCAATTTCACATAAGAATATGCACTAATCATTATGTCTGGCAGAAACATGCAGCACAGTATCAAATATATTTGGTCCTTGATATTTGTACTGTACTATGCAGGGTGAAGGGAAACACATGGACAATCACCAGGTAGACTGAGAGTACTTGTAAAACTAATATAGGGATGTGCAATTAGTTTTGGGCGCAGTCAAAGTTTCGTGATGTCACATCTATTCCACCAGCTTCAGAGAAGCAAAAGTTATCTCGAGGCCCTCTGGTCCCCTCCCTTGGTCCCCTAACACATTGTACATGTGCAAGAGGTGATCAAATCCTGTCAGAGGAAGAATCTGGGCATGACACCAGTGCACTTTGTCATTTTTACCTCGTATTTTACCATCCAGCCCTCTACACTTTAAAGGCGCAGTACGCATTAACTGTGCAACAAGCCAAAAACTACTTGCGCATCCCTATATTAGTTTTACAAGTACTATCAGTCAACCTGGTGATTGTCCGCAAGTTTCCCTTCACCCTGTACATGAGAGAATTCTTACATTAAATTATTTTATAGAAATGATTAAAAACAAGTCAGAGAACATAGACTACACTACATTTACACCATGTATACAGGGTGTAAATGAATTCGGGAGACAAACTTGTAGGGGTAATAGAGGGGACCAAGACAAACATATTTGACCTAGGAACCCGTGTCCAGAAACGCCATCTAGAGGGGGTTCATAGACAAGGAACGGGTGCACTCATCAGATGTATCCAGCGGGCGGTGTTAGCAAGCGGACCGTTTAGTTACTAGGTGCCGTGCGGATTGTACTGTACACAACTTCGCAATTCGTCATAACCTGGCAACAATAGAGTTGTTGTTTATTATCCGTGCGCTACCTAGCATGCTGACTTTAGTTGTTAGGTGGCTCTGTTGTTGCCAGGTTATGGCAAATTGCGAAGCTGTGTACAATCCGCACGGCACCTAGCAACTAAATGGTCCGCTCGCTAACGCCGCCCGCCGGACGCATCTGAGCGCACCCATTCCTTGTCTATGAACCCCCTCTAGATGGCGTTTCCGGACACGGGTTCCTATGTCAAAAATACTTGTATTGGTCCCCTCTATTACCCCTACAAGTTTGTCCCCTGAATTCATTTACACCCTGCATGTAAATATCAGGGTGATCCAACTCTATGGCACCAACAGGTATTGGAAAAATCGTGCAAGCTGCTTGTTTATAAGCAGGTCGTTGCTAAGAGGTGCTATTCCTGACACTCTAGAAAGTATCTCTTAGCAACGACCTGCTTATAAACAAGCAGCTTGCGCGATTTTTCCAATACCTGTTGGTGCCATAGAGTTGGATCACCCTAAAATACAACAGAAAGACAACCCTAAAAGGTGCACATAAAATTGTGTACAATATACTAGGGCAGTCGCACCTCCTGATTGGTCCTTTGGTTTTCGTCTCCTCCTCTTCCTCCTGTTCCCAAACTCATCCACTTCTTCCCCTTGCTCCTTCATAATAGCCTCCTTGACCCTGTCCTTGGTCCCTGACAAATCTCCCAGCTTTGGTCTCTTCTTAGGAGAAAATGGGCTTGTCTTGCTCCCAGTATCCTTGTACTTGGCCATTATTCGTTGGTACAACTGAGATGCCTCTGCTGATTCAAATCCGTAGTCATCCTCATCTGGTTGAGCTATGGAAAAATGTAATATTAAGTACTCGAGTACCTTCACCAAATGCATGTTAGCTAGCTAAAATAACTGAGGCAGTCTAACACATCACACTAAATCTGCTGTAATTTTCAAAATTTGTGGGAATTATCTGATGAATAACTAAATTACATTAACAAAATTTGACTTTCATTGCTGCAAAATTTTACACATAATAATTGGCATACTACAACTCTCACTGCCTTGCATTAGGGGTCATCCAAAAAGAAGGTCATGATGACCTTTGCAGTATTGACAATTTCCATGCATAATACAACCCAGAGTCACTCTTGGCTAGAAGCCTCCTACCCCATGTGTCAGGCTAGAATCAATCGCCACTCACTTCAAGGGTGATTTATTTCATAAACAACACCTGACAAAAAATCATGAAGAACTATACCAATAGGTACAGTATTGCACAAGCTATTGAAATATTTGCCTAAAATTTAGTCGCTCATAAAATGGTACAGCCAATATGAACAGCTTTGTATGCACACAAATTATACATTATTTTAATCCATAATTTCCTGGATATTGATCCAAACATATTCTTGTAAACCAAAGCTAACATTACGCTAGTCAAGTCAACACAAACCATCAATATTTCCCTGCAGCTCCTTCGCAGCAACTTTAGCATCATCCAGTACAGCTCGGTTCACCTCCTTGGTCCTGTGCGTCATACGCTTCACTCTAGCCGTCGCCTTCTTGTCCTTTGCTCGTAAGGCCAGCAGTTTCTACATGAAAAATAAACACCATTAGTCTATTACAAATACTTCACTTTGGCAATGTAAATCCAACCTCTTTCTGTATCTCAGCTTCAATCTGCTTCTGTTTCTCCTCTTCTTCTTTCCGAGCCAGAAAGCTGCGAATGTTGTTGGAAAGTGCTCGGGTCTTGGGCGTCTCTTTCTTGGGAGCTGGCAGCTGCGTGCTGAACCGCTTAACCTGGGCCTGCCCACATGAAAGGTCATGAATGAATATTACAATTACATCACAAACTGTCCTACTTCTTGTAAACATTCGAACCCCCAACATATTCTCAAAATCCACTTACATTACTCTGGTTATAGTGGTCATTCCGCTTCGCCACGCTGATCAGCTCCTCGAAGTTCATGGTTTTGACTACGCAGAATGCCGCCCTGCCAAAGTGGAAATTAATGGAGGTTTTTCTTTCCCCTTTTTTATTAAAACTCCGGCCGAATAATCTGGCAGAAATTTCCAGACGCCATTTTGCAATTAGTTCATATCTGACGTCACACTCTCACACGGCCAACATCCGGAAGATGTCGCTAGTTGCTGGCTCCACCAGCACCACCTGTTGGCCAATTGTCGAATCAACAGGCGACATATGCACACCTGCTGGGAAATATTTCAGTTGCTGTGTTTGGCTGTAAAACGTTTGGCTGTAAAACGTTTGGCTGTAAAATACGAAAGGGATTTATGGCACTGGCACAATCTGATTAAACATCTCATCAACTTTATACAGTAGTTAAAACTGTCTGTAACGGACAGTCAATAAACGGAAACTTGCTATTACAACAATTATACGGAGCATATAAGCAAATTGTACGGGGTCTCCGCAACTGGCCCTGCGACCCATATGTTTGTGTATCCGCTGAAGACATAGGGCTGTATCCGCAAGGAATAAGGAAGGTTAGGTTAGGTTCATGTACGGAAAAAGAGAGGACGATCTGACGTCATCGTTTCTCACATTGTTGCTGTTTGTTAACACTGTTGTTTACTCATATTGTTCTGTGAATTTCCATGGAAACCTTGATGACGTCAAATTATTCGTTTTCTCATTTTCCGTACATGGAGCCGACTCAAACTGGTTTCATCATTGGGTTTCATTGTATAATCTGAATAAACATAAATTTCAACTGGCCTTGTGGCAGTTACAACCAGCAGGAATTTTCCTTCAAATCCATTTTAGGACGATTGAGACTTTTTTTGAACTGAGTTATTTATCTACCAAGATTGTGGTTATTAACGGCTTTCAAAGTTACTAACAATAGTAAAAAAAAAAAAACACACAGAAGTGAATTATTGAGTGCATCGTTGGTTCACGACTACCTGAAAACAGTCTGAAAACTGTGAATTAACCTCTTATTGGCCTCAGTGTCAGTCAGATATAGTGAGTCGTCTTTCATCTTCGTTTTTTTCTGCTTCTCTGAAAACCAAAAATAATTTTCCGGCAATTGCTTACCTATAGTCCGTATGTTTATCGGAGTGAGATACAGCTTGGATACAGTAATAATAAAAATTCGCGGCTGTTATTGAGACACGCAAAACTGGTTTAGCCACACCTAGAAAACGCACGACGTAGTAATTGCGATATCCCATCATTTGATTAATGAGAACGCAATACCAGGAACACGTGGACGTTCATAATAAGTGACAACGAACTTACGTATGTCAAATATTCAGAAAAAAATATCAGTGAATCTACAGTAATAAAAAATTAATAAGTAAACTTGTTTGAATATCAGCAAATGAGATAAATGGGCGTTTCGTGAATATTCATAGTCACTGATGACAGGATATCCACAAAGATATTCACTAAGGATAAACAAAAGTTTTATTAGGTGTTACTACCGTACTGTAAGTACCCACCTTCTAATAACCAATTCAAGAAATCACTGACAAGACTCTTCACTTTACCGTATACAGTGTTAGAATTACATCTACAGCTGTACGTATTTGGTGCTACTGTAAATAGGAAAACCGCATATGCGAAAATATGCTGATGACCTCTCCGAAATCTACACTACATTTTTTTTAAACCGCTTATTAATGATAGTTGAGCAAGTGTCAACTACTCTTTAATAATCACCTCGAATGGGACTTGAGTGCTCGATGCAGATTGGTGTATAGGAGGACATGAGGAGGAGGTGGTGGGGCCGATAGAGGGTACGAAGGCCGACTGATAGGCTCAAATAGAGTAGCCCCCGCACTATAGAAACGAGAGCAGTTGAACCTGAGGATGGGTGACCAACAGCAGCAGGCAAATTGGATCCAAGTGGTGGAGAGCACCAAAGATGGGGGGCATCAGCTGGAGTCAAAAGTGGAGGAGTTGGTCAGACTTAAGGAAGAAGAAGCAAAAGCAGAGAAGGAGGACAGGGAGGACTTTGAGAGGAGAAGAAGTCTACAGGCGAGGCTGTGGATTCTTCTGGCTCTCACCTTCATGTTCGGGTTGTCACAACTGCTCCTCAGCCATGTGTCGCATTCCCTTGCCCTTCGATCAGACGCATATCACACCATATACAATCTACTTACGCTCATATCCGGATTGGCCACTTTTAGGGTGAGGCACCTCATTTCAAATTTCGCGCCGTGCTTTTTCCCCTTTTAAATTATTTGTAAATTATTTTAAATCACTTCCCAAGCCCCTAGTCCAAATTACAAGTGAGTCAGTTCCGATTGTTGCCTTCTGGGATATTTCTTATCCTAACACCTAGATAGGAGCCAATTTTAGGAAAATGGTCCCAGATGCTGCTATCATGATGTGTAGTCAAAATAAGTGGGAGTCAAAAAGCATGTGAATTCTATTTGGGCGATACTGGTGTCGATAGGTTAAGCGTGTTATAGAAAAGACAATAAGGTCAGTGTCATATCTGCTGATATAGTTTTGATTAAAACAAATTAGAGCCGTGTGCACCGGAGAAGTGATGGGCCGGTTGCACATCGTATATCATAGGCCTTCAATATGTTTACTCGGACATGGGTAATCAACAAGGTTATTGAAATAATGTACATCAGCATTAGCATCAGTGACACTCTGTATGAGTAAATATTTATTGTGCAGGATGTTTCATAATAATACTAACAATTTCCTAGGATAAATTCTTGGGGATCAAGGATCGCTTTATGTAGCGGTGTCATTATTTGCTCTCTGCAACACAGTTAATTAAGGAAATAATGGGCTTCTAACACAAAGATTAAATAATTATCCTGGCATGTATGCATCCCTTCGCACAACCTTGCTTTTTCCAATTTTTTTGGATGCTGCAGTGCAATATGTCAACTAAAATCTCATTAGCATGTAGCAGACTGTTCCAAGGCGATGGAAGTGTCATAAGCTGTATCTAATGTAAACAGTATAAAGAACTCTATGATCAATGCTAATTATCTCAGAAATGAAACTGTGGGTGAAACATAAAAATGATCCAATAGACGAAGTGATGAGATACCCATGCTGTCATTATTATGGACCAATAGATCATCCTGTATTTGTCAAACCAGGAGACATTGTTTAGGGAAGTATTGGTTCTCCAATAGTCAGATCATGTTATGGGTGTGCCTCAGAAGTGTCAGGTGAAAAATTATTATGAACACTGTCCCAGCTGACTACATGTAAATACTGGTTTGCCATGAAGGACACAGTTGGCCTTGTCAGAGATATCACCAAGTAGGGAAGAAATTGATGCGTGGACATACCACACACAATTGCACGCACCCAATATATTTTTTTCTGGAAAGGGTTTTAAAAAACACAGCATCAATTCTGTTACGTGTACCAAGGTGAAATGTATGTGCATAACAGGAGGTATAAAAATTTATTACTTTCCTAACTTTGGCCACATGCTACATGCCAGGAATTCAGAGCACATCCTCTTAAGGGCTGTATATTGAGACGCAACTGACAAGTTTATAACCTGCAGTTTCAATCAAAACAATTATTGCGTAACATATTGTTGCCTGAGGGCCATTTGCACCAGGTTGATATACAGTACATACCTGAATCTGAGAAAATCTCTGTTTGATGGGGGAAATTGTCAATTCAGACCTTCAAATAGAGACTTATGCAGATATAAGAATATGAAGTACAGTACTACAGTATATCCAATATTGGTGTATTTATTTCTGCAGCTAGGTGAGCGTGGCGTTGGCCTTCGTAACACATTTGGCTGGGCCAGAGTTGAAGTCTTGGGGGCTGCAGTCACAATGGTTTTTCTGGCCGCCCTCAACTTTTCTGTGGTGGTTGAGGCGCTTCAGACCCTAACACACGCAAGTCATGGGAACAGTGAGGAAGAGGTTGTGGATGCCATGCACATGGAAGGAGCCGTGTTGGGCTTAGGAGCAACAGGACTCGCTCTCAACCTCATCAGCTTTATACTTCTAAAAGGTGGATATACAGCCATGCAGATGGGATTCTTGGCCAGGGTTGGGTCTTCATCACCGCAGAAGTGCCGCATACTCTGCTGGATTTTAAGAGATACGGCCGGTAATGTGCAGCATTCCTTCTGATTTGCTTTGGCATTTTTTGGCAATGTTGATTATTTCCAAAGGTTGTTTTCTGGTGGTTGCATCGGCACTGGTCACCATGTTTTTCCCTGGTGCACCAGCCATATACTTTGACCCCATAGCTGCTTTGGTGGCTGTAATCATCATCACTGCCAGTAGCGTTCAGTACAGTAAGTTCAGAAACCACACATTACTTGCCTGTGCCCTATTACCTTACCAAGATCAATAAGAGCACTTGATGTTGTTATTTCTTTCAGTTGGCGAAGCAAGTGCAATATTGTTGCAAACTCTGCCTGCATCACTGGACTTGAAAACCTTTCAGGAGCAACTTCGTTCACGATTTCCATCTCTGGTTGATGTGCACGAGATACATGTGTGGCAACTTAACCCTTCTCAAATTGTTGCTACTGCTCACCTTGTATTCCCCAGTGCTGAGGTAAGCAAAACTATCTCATTCCTGATTTGAAAACTGACGAGCAATTCCTTTTCATGAATGTCTCATGACTTACTGGTGCATTTCTTGGCCAATTTTATGACGAAGTACGCTATATATAATTATTGCATGGGAAGCATAATAAGTGTGTGCGGCATCAATTAATTATTGAAATTGTGCTACAATTGCAATTGTAAGAAATATTTATGACAAACTTCCTGTCTGCCATAACTACTAAACAGGATACTTCTACTTAATAATTGCTGTTACATAGTTTAATTATGCCTAGCAGAAATAAAATGTCAACAAGGACAAGGAAGTGTTTGACCTGAAGCAATTAAGGAGTTATTGACCACCCAGCAGACTAAAAGGACAACACTATTTTTCATGCAGGTGTACTTGTCAGCTCGTAAAGGGCTGGATGACTTCTTTGCGGAATGGGGTGTGTCACATGCAACTCTACAGCCTGAGTTTCTACAGACTGAGTTTGAACAAACGAAAAGTAACAAGTCCTATGGCTGCTACCTGAGATGCGAGTTGGACTCCTGCAAGCAAAGACGATGCTGTTCTTCAACACTAATGGAGGATTCCCTTAAAGATGTCTCAGAAGAATTTGCTCAAAGGGTAAGATTCAAAGCAGCACATGAATGAATCCTACCCTAAGCATCTCCTCTCATATTTATGCACTAAAAAAGTGGGTATTATTTACCAGTAATTTCTTCACACACACTGGCTCAAGAAACTCACCATTTCTTACTCAAATTCCATAAATGTAAAGCTATGTAAAGCTTTCAGCAGTCTTACACTTGTGGCTAACTGCATATTTAAAAAGCATCATGAGATTATCGACACTCCCTTAACATATGATAGAGTTGACAGAAAGAAGAGTAAATTGAACTGATTTGTAAAGCTGCATGACAATTCATAATGTTGTTATTACAGGAATCCCTCCTGCGATCAGCATAAAGTTATTTCAGGTGGTCGCCTCACTTCTGGATGTCAAAATATCTTCATTTGACTCCCCATGTCAAGAAATGTACTACCTGGAGAATACAAGATGTGAGGAGGACTGGAATAATTCAATGTTAGTGTCCTACCAGTTATGTACAGCAGTACACATTTTTGTCAATCCAAACCCAATACCAACATTTTTATACACTGTAATTCATACTCATACCAGTTGACAGTAGCTCCTTGTAAATGAAACGTACTTCAGTGCATCAGTTTTCTGCTAACTTATTTTTTGCTAAAGCAATTACATACTGGTGCACAAGCTAAGTACCTTATATATGATTTACCACTATGATTATTGTTATTCTCGTTGTTGTTATTATTGTGCAATGAATAACTATTAAAGTGTGCTATATTATATTTTCTGAATTATCTGATGAACCTATGTCAATTCTTTTGAGACTTGCATAGCAATATATTCTAAACAGAGTTCTTGCCAGTACACATGAGGGACCTGCCTGCACTCTAAAAAGACGACAAGGTTTTATTTTAAAAATAGGCTTGGTTCAACTCTGGTTGATGAGATCTTGACAGCAAATATTAATAGCTGTGCCAGAAGGCAGCTCTTTGAGGGAATGCCCCAAATGAGTCACTAATAAATTGAGTAGACAGTTTCTTCACTGCTGACTTTAGGAACATTGTGCTCTACCACTGACTAAACTGTTCAGTATAGAAAAGTACCATATGAGTCAAGATAGTTCAATTATTATTCAAAAAAATGACTGGGAACTTAAGGTTTTACCAAGAGATGAGAGTAAAGTGCCACAACTGGTATACAAAATTTAATATTTATCACGGGACACATAGAAATCACTAAAACTCTGCGCATATAAATTCACAATAATTATAAATGATACGTAAGGCCTCACTTCAGTGCTGTCGACACAATCGGTGCAGCTCCTGCTGTTGGCCTGGGAGTTGATGAGGGTCACCGGGTCATAGTTGACTGGTCACACTGCAACCGAGGCACCAATGGAAACCATTCTGAGTTGTCTTGTGTTACCAGGTCCAAAGTAGCCAGGTACACAGAAGCAGCACCAAGAAAAACATTTTCTTGCAGACGGTCATGGTGCCATACAGCTGCTTCTAGTCGTCGTCCTTGGATTACTTCTAGTGGAAGGCGGTACTCCAGCATTTCCATGAATGAAGGATGCCGATTGCGTCGAACAATCTGAAGCAAAATGGCATTTAATTCATACACATTCTGGTTCTCCACCAAATTTAAAGCAATCATTATTAATAATATTCGGGGAGACGGAGTGGCGCCGCGGTAACGTGCGCGCCCACGGATGTTAAGGTCCCGGGTTCGATCCCAGCCCGGGGACACCCCCTTCATCTCGTGCAGAGGTCGGTCACCTCTGGCTTCGTCTCGGGTGGTATTTCCTACAGACTAAACCACTCGGGGGAGCTCACTAAAAATGGCCACACGTCAGATGCACTGCACTTGCACATCCCCTCCTGTCATCCTGCCCGTGGGCCCGGGCGTTACGTATAAAGGCTCCAATGTACACAACAAATAAAGGTCCATGCGATAAACCCAGATAGGGTGAAAGCATTACCCAACCAATTAATTATTAATAATATTCGGTACTTTACCTTAGTTTTTCTCTTGGTTCGCTTGAATGGATCTGGCTGCAAGTAAACCTTGACATATGCATTTGGCTCCTGTCCACTGGGGCACCCCAGGTGCCTCGCATGCTGCACCAGTACAGCAAGAGCTCCTCTTCTATAATGCAGGGAGAGCTTCAGCTGGCCACTAATAGACCCTGACTGACCACCTGATGCATAAGCAGCTTCTTCAGCAACAGTTGGACCTGTCATAGACAAGAAATAGCCAATATTCAGTGTCTTTGAGATACTGATGCGAGATATACTACATTAAACTTCTGCAGAAATAAATGATATCAAGATGGTTTCCCAAACAAAAATAAACCAATAGCTTGTGAAAAGTCATACCTCTAAGTTTTGTTAGATGTACATCGCTCTCCTGCTGGTCCCTGAGTAATGGGTGAAAGAATGTGTACACAAGTGCAGAGTGGGCAATCTCCTCTGCCAAGGAGAATAGCGATCTGAGGAAGCGTTCAATTTCCAGCCTCCTTTTGATGGCAACTTGCTTAACATTTGATCTTCCGATGGTAACCCCTCGTGGGAGGCTGTGCATCTTGGCAAGGGGGAATGATAGGCACAGTTTCTGATGAAGCTCACAGAACTCTCGGTATGATCGAAAGAGGTAGGAGCATCCTGGTTGCCCCTCCCGTTCAACACGAATTATGAAGACATAATACTTCTCCGGATCATACCTCTTCTGATAGCCATGTACACTCACTGAGTATATGCGCCCATCAGACTGCTGACTAAAAAATGAAATAATTATGAGTCGGGAGATCCCGTCAAGTACCAAAACAAGGACTATTACTAAATCTCTTGCATTAATGCAGCGGTTCCCAACCTGGGAAAAGGCTTCGCAACCCCTTTGGGGGTTGCGAATCCTTTTCCGGGGGGTCGTGCATGGCTGCGATAATTTTTGTAAATGAAAAAATGACAAACATTTTTTTAAATAAATTTTTTTTCATAGGCAATTTCATCGTGAAGGTTTTTTTCAACACCTACTAACACTCAGGGACGGGGAGGGACGGGGGGAGGTCGCAGGTTACTTGACTATCATAAAAGGGGGTCACGACCCGAAAAAGGTTGGGAACCACTGCATTCATGTGAATAATAGATGTGAAGCAATGCATGCATATTTATACTGTACACTCCGAAATGTCTTACGTGTAAGTCCTGGGCACAAAAGAGAGCAGAGTTGAATTGTTGTGGTCACCAGTGAATCTGAGTTGAGCTAAGTTGTGTAAGAAGAAGTTAACTTGTGTAAACCACGACCTCAAGGCACCTTCTATCAATCGAGCAAAATGGGCTGCAGCCTCAGCGCCTGAGAGGTCAGGCAAAAGTGCTTTCTGGACATAACTCACTGCATCCATGCTCACTCCTGGAATATCTGATGAGGCCATCTGGAATATCAACGTCTTTTAAATATTTCACCCAATTCATAAAATGCACTTCACTGACAACACCAAATCACAACCATCAAATATGGTGTAATTTAATGCGACTGAATTTCAACAAATTTTCTATTTCTTGGATGCACGGGAAAAAGAGCAGAAGTCAAACAAATAATTTTTTTACTTATACGCTTTTCCCCCCGAATCCGAGTGTTATCAACGAGGTGGATTAATCGAGGTGAATGCTCGGATTCAGGGGGAAAAGGGCATAAGTAAAAAATTATTATTTTTTGACTTTTATTAAGATACGATAAAATGTAGTGGAATCAAAAATATTCTTACAAGTGCAAAGAGGTTGAGGAAAAGGTTCCCATGCTTGCGGACAATGTTGAATGCTTGGCAGCAGAGGTCAACAAACAGGTGAAATCGGTCAGACTGACGGTCCCCACCATTTATCACATATGCCATGTCTGAGGTTAAAACGAACGGAGTCCGGTCCCTTAAAAAAATTAAATAAAAATCATTAAAAAAATTAAAACACACACTACAAGAATGATTCTGAATCTGTATGCATGAATGAAGATTATACAGGGTGGTCGGTAAATGGCGGACAAGCTTCAGGTAGCGAGATTGCTTGTGGAAAATCAGTATATGGAAGTGAAGGTCATATTGCTCTACGTGGCCTGGTTAGGGCTCACGAGGTCCCCAAAGTTTGGGCCAAATCATGACGTCATATC